>CM033751.1:27812193-27824693 GCA_019671005.1 Hibiscus mutabilis
CTTCTTATCCCTAAGTCGAAACTCTAGCTACTTGTGCATGCCTTGCTATCTTGTGTTCAAAAGTACTATTTTTCTTACCCTTTTTACTCATATTATTGTTAGACTTAGGCTCATATTAGTTGCATAGTTAGCCATTCATGCATTAATCCATGTTTCCTTCAATCGTTGAGCTTGATTACATAACTTGGTGATTTTTGTGGAAAAGATGCTGCTTTGGTGTGTTTTTGTGTGTGTATGTGCAGGATCACTTGCCAAAGCAATGCCGAGCTAGTTGCCAGGGCAATGCATGAAGGATATGTAATAAGAGTTTGCACTTTTCTATTTCAAGGTTTATTCATTCTTGGTTCTTATTATTGTTTGCGAGTGAATTGGGAGAGGATCTCGTGATTTCATCCATTTATCTAATATCGGGAGAGTTAGATTCAAGAAACGAATGAATATGATCTTTATTCAATCCAATGATGGTGAAGATTAATCCGGCTTAGGAATAAGTTAAGGATTTCAACGGCTAAGAGGAGCGCAAGATTGGTTGTTGTTCACCCTTGATTCACGCAGGGATGTATTATCATGGCATGCACAAGTAGCTAGAGTTTCGACTTAGGGATAAGAAGAAACCATTGAAGAACGCTCCGCCGAACCTTGAAGTTGCTGCCCAGTCGCCCAAGTAGTTGCCCAACTAGTCGCCCAGGCAACCATCAATTAGTTGCCAAGGCAACCCCGTCGTGCAAGTTGCCACGGCAACTGAGTTGCCCGTGCACTCTGTGGAAAAACTTGTTGCGCGTAATAAGTGCTACGCAAATGTGCAAGTATACACGTCGCAAGTTATAGTATAAAAGATATCGTCTCCACAGGGATTGGTGCCACTTCAAGAATCTAGTCTCTTGCACTGTAAAAAGTAAAAACACAAGTGAAGGATTATAGAAGTTTTAACTAATAACTAATCTAGAGAGCAATTAAGTAAAAGAAAAGATGAATTCAATTGAGAGAGATAGGCTAGGTTATCGTGAGTTGAGGTGTGATAACCGATTGGATTGTCTTGGTAAAAGAGTGCACGGGCAACTCGGTTGCCGTGGGCAACTTGCACGACGGGGTTGCCTTGGCAACTAATTGATGGTTGCCTGGGCGACTAGTTGGGCAACTACTTGGGCGATCGGGCAGCAACTTCAAGGTTCGGCGGAGCGTTCTTCAATGGTTTCTTCTTATCCCTAAGTCGAAACTCTAGCTACTTGTGCATGCCTTGATAATACATCCTGCGTGAATCAAGGGTGAACAACAACCAATCTTGCGCTCCTCTTAGCCGTTGAAATCCTTAACTTATTCCTAAGCCGGATTAATCTTCACCATCATTGGATTGAATAAAGATCATATTCATTCATTTCTTGAATCTAACTCTCCCGATATTAGATAAATGGATGAAATCACGAGATCCTCTCCCAATTCACTCGCAAACAATAATAAGAACCAAGAATGAATAAACCTTGAAATAGAAAAGTGCAAACTCTTATTACCTAAACAAAAACCAATAGTTTCTCACAACCACAAAACACAATAACCATAGCCAAGTAAATTTAGTTCATGGCTAGGTTCCAAAGAAACACAAGATAAACAATCCCTAGCATGAACCCAATCGAACAAGGAAGAGAAGATGAAGCTTGTCGAAAATCCCTTGCCCTAGATGCTTGCCGAAAATTCCCCTTGCTTCCTCTCTTGGAGTTGTCGAAATTAACTCTTGCTCTCTCCCCTTTGGATTTGTCGAATTTCCTTGCTATTTATAGGGCTAGGCCAAAGTCCTTCTTTGAGGAAGAGTTTGAGTTGGAATTAAATTATCTTTAAAGAATATAATTCTTTATTATAATTTTATTCCTATTAGAACTTCTCCTATCTTCTTGGAATTTAATTCTTCTTTAATCTCTGCATGGCAATCAAATTCCTTTGGGCTTGGGCCTTGCTCCATGTCATCTTGGGCTTGTAAAGTCATGAATTTCGACATCCATATTGCTTTTGGTCTTTGTCGAAAAATGTCATGGCAACTGGCTCGGCGTCTCCTTCATGCATTGCCCTGGCAACTAGCTCGGCGTCTCCTTCATGCATTGCCCTGGCAACTAGCTCGGCATTGCTTTGGCAAGTGATCCTGCACATACACACACAAAAACACACCAAAGCAGCATCTTTTCCACAAAAACTACCAAGTTATGTAATCAAGCTCAATGATGGAAGGAAACATGGATTAATGCATGAATGGCTAACTATGCAACTAATATGAGCCTAAGTCTAACAATAATATGAGTAAAAAGGGTAAGAAAAATAGTACTTTTGAACACTTATCACACCCCCAAACTCGAACTATTGCTTGTCCTCAAGCAATGCAAACTCATAATTACCTGCCAAGACTTCAAATTTTCACAAACTTAGCTTTGAACTTGATTTCAATTCTCTGAACCGGGGCACAAAGTATGATTGGCTTTTTATTTTTCAGAAAACTGAGGAGTTACTCGGAATCAAACTATAATGCTTGTGAGTGTGTGCGGAGTTGTGTGCAAGTTGATTTTTCGGATTCTATGCAAACAATAGGTTTTCAAATTACTTCATTGGGTTCTTTTTAACATGTTTTAACTAGAGCCAATATCGGGCACCTCTAGTGTTTTATTTTTAGTTTTCTTAAGTTAATTTAATCGACTAGAGCCGGTTTCGGGCACCTCTAGTTAAAAAAAAATTTAATGCCTCCTAGAGCCAGTTTCGGGCACCTCTAGTGATCAATTTTTTTAGCATATGCTAGAGCCATTTTCGGGCACCTCTAGCATTCATCCAATTTTTATTCTAATCCCCCAATTAGTTAATTATTAACCTAAGTTTACTAGAACTCCTTAAATCAATCAAACCACAACAGTGTTTCATCAAATTTAGCATCATAGTAAAATTCTAAGGTTTTTTTTTCATGGTTATCCAACAATAAAAATTCTATCAATTAAGTGCATTGGCAAAGTCATCATTGAATATTCATCAAATCCAAGCAATTCTTGTTCTAATTAAAGGCATGGCAAGCAGTTTATGTATCCTAAATGTAATGCTTAAGATTAATGTAACTAAACATGGTAATTACTAATAACAATCCCCCCCAAACTCGAGTGAGGCATTGTCCTCAATGCATGCATAAAAATAACGAAAAATAAAAATAAAAATGCATACGAGGACTTACTCCGAGAGTTCGTCATCGTAGATGATTAGTTTCCTTCTAGTTGGCGTCTTGGTTTTCTTGCTTGAACGCGATGGTTGTTTTCTTGTTGCCGGTGGTGGAATCGATCCTCGTACGGGGTTGTCTTCATCATCCTCTTCATCAATGCCAATGGCTTTTCGTTTGGAGGATTCAATTGGTGCGGTCTTTATTGGTTCAATGGAGGACTCGTCCGAATCTGAAAAATCAGAAAATGATTCCGTAGGAGTTGATTCGGGCATAGGTACTTTACCTTTGGCTTTTGCAGTGGTTGCCGGGGCAATTGGAGGCCTTGAAGAATCTCCCGGTGCCTCTCCCATTAGCTTCCGGATTAGTGCTTGATTCCAACCAGACTTGGGTAGGGCCTTTTCATCGGTGGACTCACTCGGGACATGCATCTCCTTGCAAAGATTGGAAATTAAGCAAGGGAAGAAAAGATAACCCTTATCTTTTGAGCTGCATACAAAAATCTCATCGCAAATAATTTTTCCAATGTTAATGATGCGATTATGCAAAATAGAATGTATGAGCAAAAGACGTGGTATATCAACGGTAGTATTGTGTGTGGAGGGCATTAAAGAAGTTTTAACAAACTTATTCGATAGTTTTGCCTCGGGTTTTAGCCGAAGGCGATTTACCGTGCCCTTGTATTTACCGTCGTTCCAATGAGTTCCCGGTTGAGTGAGTTCTTGAAGCACCTTGTCGAGTTGCTTGGGATTGATTTGGTCAACGAAGGCTTGATGCTCGTCCTTCTCAATGTAAAGTCCGTAAAAGGTGTTGATGCTTTCGGGACTTATAAGTATGGCCTTGTCACGAACAAAAACATAAGGATTATCCGGGTTAGGTGAGTGAGCATAGAATTCTCTTACCCATGAGACGTTACCCGGTTCCGGTTGATGGCAAAAGATTTGCCACTTTTGATGTGCAATCCTCTTGAAGATGAATGGTTCAAGGCCGAAATCTTGATGAGAGTTGGAGTATTCAAAGCCTTGTTCTTCATGAATCTTCCGGCTTTCAAACTTGGATTGAAATCTTTCTTGAACCGCCGGTGTAGCAAACTTCTTGTATCTTGGTTCTTTGGAGGAACTTGGATGAACTAAAAGTTTAATCTTGGATGCCATGTATGATCTTGGTTGTGAGTGAAAACAAAGAAAAGAAAAGAAGATAAACTAAAAAGTTGCAAGATAGAAAGTAGGAATAGGTTATGGGTGATGGGTTTTATAGAAAAGATAGGTGGTTGGGATTGGGGGAAATCGAAAAAAAAGGGTTTAGAGTTTGGTAGGGATTTTCGACAAAGGGGTTTTGGTTAGGATGAATTGGAGGCTTTATATAAGCCTTCAGCCCATTAGTTTCCTTGTTGAAGATGTTTTCCTACTTGGTTTAGAATTCCTTCTTTCTCTTGAACTTCCTTTCCTACAATTCAAAAACAAATCAAATAAGGATTAAAATTAAAGATAAACTAATAAAGAAAATAAATAAAGATGTGTAATAGGATTCTTAGACTTGAATAAAAAAAATCTATCCTAAAACTACTAATAATCGGCAAAATAATAAAATAAATAAAAAAAAATCGGAAAAAATAAAAAATAAATAATTAAATAATCGACAAAAACAAAAATAAAAATAAATAAAAATAAAAATAAAAATATCAAAAGGGAGAGCATGCTCATGCATCTCCTAAATTGACCACTTCCTTGTTACGTTCCACATGGGCACCATTGTAGTGCTTCAATCTTTGTCCATTAACTTTGAATTCATGGTTGCCAGAGATGGACTTGATTATCACGGCACCATGAGAGAATGGTTTGACGACTTCGAATGGTCCCGACCATCTTGATTTCAGCTTTCCCGGGAAAAGTTTTAGCCGAGAATTGAATAGGAGAACTAGTTGCCCTGGCGTGAATTGCCGTGGCAATAGTTTCTTGTCGTGCCATCGCTTTGTTTTCTCCTTGTAGATTCGTGCATTGTTATAGGCGAGTGCACAAAATTCTTCTATCTCATTGAGATCCATCAAGCGCTTTTGTCTGGCACTTTCCCAATCCATATTCACGGTCTTGATTGCCCAGTACGCCTTGTGCTCGATTTCCACCGGTAGATGACATGTTTTACCATAGACAAGCCGTAAGGGGGACATACCTAATGGTGTTTTGAATGCAGTGCAATATGCCCAAAGTGCGTTATCTAGTCTTAATGACCAATCCTTGAGGGATTTACAACTTTCTCGAGTATTCCCTTCAACTCCCGGTTGGAAATTTCTGCTTGCCCGTTGGTTTGTGGGTGATATGCCGTGGCGATCTTGTGTGATATGCCGAAGCGTTGCAACATCTTGGCAATTAGTCTGTTGTCAAAATGCTTGCCCCCGTCGCTGATAATTGCTCTCGGCATCCCAAACCATGTAAATATGTTTTTCTGCAGGAATCGTTGCACGGTCTTGGAATCGTCGTTGGGAACTGCAGCTGCCTCTACCCATTTAGACACATAGTCGACGGCGAGTAAGATGTAGAGGTTGCCGAATGAAGATGGGAAAGGTCCCATAAAATTGATCCCCCATACATCGAATAGTTCCACCTCGATGATGTTCTGGAGTGGCATCTCATGTCGTCTAGAGATATTGCCCGTCCTCTGGCAACGATCACATTGCTTGTAAAAGTCTTGGGCGTCTTTGTACAATGTTGGCCAATACAAACCGGATTGCAGGACTTTGGCCGCGGTACGAGTTCCTCCAAAATGTCCTCCATAGGGTGAAGAATGGCATTGCCGGAGTACATTCTGTTGCTCTTCTTCAGGGACACATCGGCGTATAACCTGATCTGCACATTGTTTAAACAAAAGAGGTTCGTCCCAAAAGTAATGCTTAGCATCATGGCGGAACCGCTTCTTCCCTTGGTGAGTAATGCCATCCGGAAAAATACCACAAACAAGGAAATTAACTAAATTCGCGTACCAGGGTATTGCCGAGGCATGTGCCGCCGTGGCGACTGCTCCCAAGATTTCCGAGGCGTGCGCGTCAAAGACTGCTGCGGCGTCGAGAGTTGCCGAGGCGTGTGCATCTATGGTTGCCGAGACGTCATGGGTTGCCGAGGCGTCAAGGGTTGCCGAGGCGATTAGAATTTGTTCATCCGGGAATGCATCGCATATCTCTAGATCCGCGTCCTCCTCCCTATTGCGTTCCAAACGTGATAAGTGATCGGCCACTTGATTTTCTGTTCCTTTCCTGTCCTTAATTTCAATATCAAATTCTTGTAAAAGTAATATCCAACGAATCAAACGAGGTTTAGCATCCTTTTTAGCAAATAAGTATTTGATTGCCGAATGGTCCGTATGAACAATTACCTTTGTACCAATTAAATAGGATCGGAACTTGTCAAATGCGAAAACTACAGCTAGTAACTCTTTCTCCGTTGTTGTGTAATTCACTTGAGCATCGTTAAGAGTTTTACTAGCGTAGTATATCACATGGAAAGTCTTACTGTGCGTTGGCCTAGGAATTTGCTCCTACCGCGAAATCACTTGCATCACACATGAGCTCAAAAGGTAGCGTCAAACGGTGGAATGACAATGGGTGCCAAGGCAAGCTTTTTCTTTAGGGTTTGAATGCTTTGGTGCAAGAATCATCAAAATCGAAGACTTTATCCTGTTCAAGCAGATTACACAAGGGTTTAGTGATTTTGAAAAATTATGAATGAACCTCCTGTAAAAAACTCGCATGTCCAGAAAACTTCGAATTCCTTTAACCGAATTTGGTGGGGTAATCTCTCGATCACGTCCACCTTGGCTTTGTCTACTTCAATTCCCTTGGATGAAATCTTGTGGTGGCGAGCACTATTCCTTCGTCTACCATAAAGTGGCATTTCTCCCAATTGAGGACTAAGTCCGTTTCTTCGCATCTTGCCAACACCCTCTCTAAATTGCCGAGACAGCCGTCGAAGTCATTACAAAAACCGAAAAATCATCCATGAAGATCTCAAGGAAGTCTTCGACCATGTCCGAAAAAGAGCGCCATCATGCATCTTTGGAAGGTTGCGGGCGTTACACAATCCGAACGGCATCCTTCGAAGGCATAAGTACCGTATGGGCATGTGAAGGTTGTCTTTTCTTGATCTTACGGTGCTATGGCAATCTGATTGTAAACTCGACTAACCATCAAGAAAACAATAAAAGGGTTTACCTGCAAGACGGTCAAGCATTTGATCAATAAAGGGTAATGGGAAGTGATCTTTCCTAGTGGCTTTGTTTAGCTTTCGATAGTCCATACAAACCCTCCAACCGGTCACAGTCCTGGTTGGGATAAGTTCATTATTTTCATTGCTTACCACTGTTATACCTCCCTTTTTCGGTACACATTGTACTGGACTTACCCACGTACTATCGGAGATAGGATATATAATGCCAGCGTCAAGCCACTTGATGATTTCTTTCATTACAACCCCTTTCATGGCATGATCCAGTCTCCTCTGGGCCTCAATTGAAGGTTTGTGATCATCTTCCAACAAGATCTTGTGCATGCACACCGCCGGGCTAATTCCCTTCAAGTCGGCAATTGTCCACCCTATTGCCTTTTTATGTAGCTTCAACATGTTGATCAGCTTCTTTTCCTGCTCAGGCTGTAACTTAGAGGAAATAATTACAGGTAATGTATTATCGATCCCTAAGTATACATATTTTAGTTGCTCTGGCAATTGTTTCAACTCAAGAATTGGTGGATTTTCGATAGAGGGTTTTTCGAGCTTACCTTCCTTACCTGAGTAGTCCAGTGGTTCAAAGTATGTACCTGGTCGATTGACTAGCCAATTTGCCTCTTCTGGTTGTTCCTCATCGACCGGTTCTTCATACTCCTCATGTTCCTCGTGTTCGGCAATGTAGTTGCTGAGGCAACTAAATTCCTCATCGAAGTTAAACTCTGCCGTGGCATGAAGTAGTTGGCATTCTTCTGGATCATCGGCATGCCTTAGTGTTTGGAACACATTTAGTTTTACCTGCTGGTCATTCACCCTCATTGTGAGTTCTCCCTTTTCAACATCAATCAAAGTTCTCCCTGTCGCTAGGAATGGTCTCCCGAGAATGATAGGTGCATGCTCATCTGCTTCACAATCCAAAACAATAAAGTCAGCGAGAAAAATGAATTTATCAACTTTTACCAGTATGTCATCGATTTTTCCCTCTGGATGCACATAGAATCTGTCGGCTAGCTGCAGCATGACTGTTGAAGGTCTTGCCTTCCCGATTCCTAGTTTTTGGAAAACCGATTTAGGCATCAAGTTTATGCTAGCCCCAAGGTCGCATAATGCTTTCCCGACATAGTGATTTCCAATGGAACAGGTATTGTGAAACTTCCGGGTCCTTCAACTTGGGTGGCATACGACAGCAACATTGCCATGCATCCTCTGTCGCGCCACTTTGTTTCAAACTCTCCTAGCCTTGTTCTCTTGGACACAATGTCTTTAAGAAACTTGGCATAGTTTGGCATTTGTTCAATTGCTTCCACCAATGGCAAGTTGATGTGGACTTGCTTTAGGATATCAAGAAACTTCTTGAATTAGTATTCTTGCTTTTGTCGCTTCAACCTTTATGGGAATGGTGGTGGAAGTCGGATATCTTCGATCCTTTCATTGGTTTGAAATTTGATTGACGGCATTGCCGGACATCCGGAGTTGCCGGCGCGTTATCAATCGGGGTTGCGAGGCATGCTTATCACAAGAAGCCGAGGCGTCATCGGTTGCCGAGGCATGTTTATTGCCGGTTGCCGCGGCAATTCCTGGTTCAGCATCTGAGGCTTTGCCGCTAGGTTCGTCTTGATCTTTTTGTGGAGTTTTGTTTGACGAGCGGGTTTGAACCTCTCTAAGTTGTTGGCCACTGGTGGTGATTGCCTTACATTGCTCATGGCCGTTCCTCTTGCGACTTGATGATCGCTAGGTAAACCTCCTTGTGGTCTAGTGTTGATTTTGAGCAAACTGTCCGACTTGATTTTCCAATGATTTGATTGCCGCCTCTAGGTTTTGCAATCTCATCTCGGTCCTGTTAATAAAAGCATCAGTTCTTTTTATGAAATTACTATTCTCAGCCATATAAGATTCAGTTTTCATCATAAAAGCATTTAAAGAATTTTCCAAAGAACTAGATGTCGTCGGTTGTTCTTTGCGGCATCATTGCCGTGACATATTCTCTTTGGAATCACGATGCTTGTGCATTCCGATTGTTACAGTTTAGAGCATTGTTGGGATTACTCCATGAAAAATTCGGGTGCTTCTTCCAAGCTGGATTGTATGTATTGGACATCATGTTGTTGCTCGATTGTAATTCCCCACATAGAAGCTAGATTTGGATTCTCGCATACATTCGGAAGAATTATGGTTATCACCACATAACTCACAAAAAGAATCCATTACCTTGACTTCATGTGTGTTGTTTGGTTTTTGCATGTTCGGACCATCTTGGTTAAAGCGGCCAATTGTGCCGAAATTGAATCGATGATCCTAGTTCATGTATTATGGCTTAGCGTCTAACTCCTCCTCTTCTAGTAGATGGGAATTGATAATCATTCTTGGCCAGCCTGTTTAAGATTTGCATTGCTTCTTCCGGTGACTTATCTAGGAGTATGTCGTTTGCCGAGGCATCTAGCATCATCCTTGTTGGTGTATTCACGGCGTTGTAAAACATTGTTACTTGGGTCCACACCGGGAATCCGTGTAGGGGGCATTTGTGTAGAAGTTCTCTATATCGCTCCCAAGCCTCGTACATGGATTCATCATCCTCTGCGAAAAGAAGTAATGTCGTTTTTAATCTTATCAGTCAAATTTGTAGGATTAAATCTAGCAAGGAAATCACGACAAAGATCAGTCCAAGATGCTATGGATCCGGCAGGAATGCTATTCAGCCATGCTTTCGCCCTATCCCTCAGTGAATAGGGGAATAATCTTAATCGTAGGACATCGGGGGTGACTCCGTGTATCTTGAACGAGTTGCAAATCTCGAGGAAAGATTTCAGATGTTGCCGTGCATCTTCAGTTGCTGAGCCGCCAAATTGACCAATTGTGTTGATCATATTAAACATTACCAGTTTCAACTCAAAGTGGTCGGCTTCAATTTCAGGTGCGACAACTCTTGGGTTAAGTCCATCAAGATCTTCTTCAAGATAGTCTCGAATAGTTCTGTTTCGTGCAAGAATCACTCCTTCTCCTGCTCGAACATCTTGATTCATATTGCCGTCTTGATTTGCCATTGCTTCTCTTATCCTTCATCTAAGTCTTTGTAAGGTTCGTTCGATTTCTGGATCAAAGGGATATTACGGTGAAGTCGGTCTCGCCTACGGTCATATACCAATGCAAAACCAAAGTTTGTTAGCCCTTTGAATTTTAAACAAAAATAAAAAGAAAGTGCAAGAAAGTAAAAACAAAGTCGCTATTGCCAATCCCCGGCAACGGCGCCAAAAACTTGTTGCGTGTGATAAGTGCTACGCAATTGTGCAAGTATACACGTCGCAAGTAATAAAGTGATATGAGTATCGAGTATCGTCTCTATTGAGGATTGGTTTGGGCCACTTTGCTTAAGTTCTTTGACCGTGAAAAGTAAAAACACAATTAAAGGATTATAGGAGTTTAACTAATAACTAAACTAGAAAGGAATAAAGTAAAAGAAAAGATGAGATCGAATGAGAGAGAGATAGGCCAGGTTATCGTGAGTTGAGGTGTGATAGCCGATTGGATCGTCTTGGTAAAAGAGTGCACGGGCAACTCTGTTTTCGTGGCAAACTACAACGGGTTGCCTTGGCAACTAATCGATGGTTGCTCGGGCAACTAGTGGGCAACTACTTGGGCGTCCGGGCAGCAACTTCAAGGTTCGGCAGAGCGTTCTTCAATGGTTTCTTCTTATCCCTAAGTTGAAACTCTAGCTACTTGTGCATGCCTTGATAATACATCCCTGCGTGAATCAAGGGTGAACAACAACCAATCTTGCGCTCCTCTTAGCCGTTGAAATCCTTAACTTATTCCTAAGCCGGATTAATCTTCACCGTCAATAGATTGAATAAAGACTATACTCATTCGTTTCTTGAATCTAACTCTCCCGATATTAGATAAATAGATGAAGTTACGAGATCCTCTCCCAATTCACTCGCAAACAAGATTAAAAGCCAAGAATGAGTAAACCTTGAATAGAAAAGTGCAAACTCTTATTACCTAAACAAAAACCAATAGTTTCTCACAACAACAAAACACAATAACCCCAACCAATCAAGTTAGTTCATGGTTGGGTTCAAAAGATATACAAAGAATAATCCCCAAACCATGAATCTAATGGAAGCAAAGAAGAAGAAGAAGTCGAAATTTCCCCTCCTTGCTATCTTGTCGAAATTTCCCTCTTTTTCTCTTGGAGTTGTCGAAATTAACTCTTGCTCTCTCCCTTTGGATTTGTCGAATTTCCTTGCTATTTATAGGGCTAGGCCAAAGTCCTTCTTTGAGGAGGAGTTTGAGTTGGAATTAAATTATCTTTAAAGAATATAATTCTTTATTATAATTTTATTCCTATTAGAACTTCTCCTATCTTCTTGGAATTTAATTCTTCTTTAATCTCTGCATGGCAATCAAATTCCTTTGGGCTTGGGCCTTGCTCCATGTCATCTTGGGCTTGTAAAGTCATGAATTTCGACATCCATATTGCTTTTGGTCTTTGTCGACAAATGCCATGGCAACTGGCTCGGCGTCTCCTTCATGCATTGCCCTGGCAACTAGCTCGGCATTGCTTTGGCAAGTGATCCTGCACATACACACACAAAAACACACCAAAGCAGCATCTTTTCCACAAAAACTACCAAGTTATGTAATCAAGCTCAACGATGGAAGGAAACATGGATTAATGCATGAATGGCTAACTATGCAACTAATATGAGCCTAAGTCTAACAATAATATGAGTAAAAAGGGTAAGAAAAATAGTACTTTTGAACACTTATCAGCTACCGAAGGAAAGAGATACAGTCTCCCCCTTGGCCTTTGGAGAGGAGAGAGCAAAGAAGAAGATGTCCTTTGCGCAAGTTTTTTTTGCTTCCTGCACCTTTACTATACAAGGCGCTCTTTGACCAAGGGGACATTCTGGTAGGAGGGCCGACCACTACATAAGCCGCCATTAGTCCAAGAGAGAAATAAACTACCTTTCTTTGATCCACCTTCCCGGGCTGGGAAAAGAACGAAATAAGCCGCGGATGGTGGTCGTGGTAGGTTGGAGGATCTTACGCGGCGGAGCGAACTCCTCTATCATATAGACCAGAACCCCTCGATCCATCGTACTGGAGTGATC
>CM033751.1:27829693-27874571 GCA_019671005.1 Hibiscus mutabilis
TTAGCGTACGATCTGGGCTGTTTCCCTCTCGACTTTGGATCTTAGCACCCCAAAAGTATGTTTGTACAAACAATCTAGGCCTGTATTCGGAGTTTCCCTGGGGTTGGTAAGGTGAAATGGGGCCACCCTAGCCCATTGAGTGCTCTACCTTGGGCCATTGACATCATACGCTCTATTGAAATAGATTTCACAGAAAACCAATATATCTGATCTTTGTTGGCCTATCACCCCTAGCCACAAGTCATCCCCGTATTTTGCCACATACTTGGGTTCTGTCCTCCAAGGCCTCTTAGAGCTCTCTTCAACTTGCTTATGGCTAGATCGATCGGTTTCGGGTCAAATAGGAAGAACTAGAAGATTCCACCTCTAGAATGAGCCTACACCTAATGGCTTAAGCCGTTGTTCCCATTTTCTTGCTGACCCATCATGAAAAAGGTACGACGTTTTCTATTGCACTCCCTAAATAAGGTTATTTTCACCTTTCCCTCACGGTACTTGTACGCTATCGTTCATTGAGGAATACTTAGGCTTAGAGGGTGGTCCCCCTTTCTCGCGTAAAAGTGATCAGAATTCAAAATAACATAAGTGAAGATCCTTTCGTTCTACCCAATGGTCACCGAAAGAAATGAATCCTTTGACATAACTTAAGTCAATTGATTCGGCACCGAGTTCAATTGTTGACCTAAGTGGAGATCAAAGAGCTGCATCTCAATCTACGCAATTTTTCGATCTGGATTTGAAGGAGGGTGATTGAAGTAAAAGAAAAAAGGCCCTATGATGACTCATTGAATTTCCTAGCCGAGGAGAAAGCTATCAGAAAGTAAGCCAATAAGCTAATGATGACTAGCCTTTGATTGAAGGCCAGGCTAAGGCAAGGAATGCGAGAACAAGGGAGGTCCCACTTTTACTGTATTCAAAAAGTAAGCTCAGATTCATCAGAAAAGTAAGTAGTTGTCGGAGCAGAGGCAACAGTTGCGGGTTTAGGTACGGCTAAATCAATATCCCCGTATGGGATTGGTAGGAAGCATGGTTGGAGATAATCTGGTACTGGTTTCATTTTTTCTATTCAATAAGTATCTCTTCCTGGAACTGGTAAATCAAATAGACTAACAATGTAGGCACACGTTGGTACAGTTCTGCAAATAAAAGATGTCTCATCCGATTGAGCTGTCGCGATCAGTCTTTCTTTTTATTGAACGTAGGGTAGTTCGTTTCCAATAGATCAAGGTCGAAATTAGACATTAAATCTTGTGAAAACTACACTTGCATTCCTTCATTGATGTGATGTTTTCTCCTTTCTTTTCTCGAGAATCAGGTGCGGCATAACCCATAATTACCTGCCACTATAGGAAGTAATATTCCAGGCTGAATTGGGTCTCTCCCTAGGGTCGATTGTCCGTCTAGTGAGTTAGCGCTGAGACTTTCTCTCCCACCAGTCAAGTCAGGGCGGGTCACGGTAAAAATCAATGACATCTGTAAAGTTAGACTCCCTACTAAAGAAATAAGGTACGGTCGAAGCGAATGAGTCACAAACCTTCAACTTATCGAGGAAAATATTCTCTTTCGATTCTATTTGTTCTTGACGTAGTGGCTTGGCTACCACCAATTTATCTAAGACTAAGGACAAATTTCTAAATGTTGGAGTAGACCCTAAAGAGATCCCACTTCCCCATGAATTTATCTTGAATCGTGATCATTTGGCTGAACTTTATCCCAATTTTGCTGAGGGAGCAACCCCATTTTTTACCTTGAATTGGTTAAAATATGCAGAATTTCTTACTTTTCGTGGATGATTAGATCTAGTGACTGGGGGTCTATGGTTGACTGTTATTGCACACCATCATTTAGCTATTGCAATTCTTTTCCTAATAGTGGGTCACATGTATAGAACCAACTAGGGCATTGGGCATGGCCTAAAAGATATTTTAGAGGCTCATAAAGGTCCATTTACAAGCCAAGGGCATAAAGGACTATATGAAATTCTAACAACATCATGGCATGCTCAATTATCTCTTAACTTAGCTATGTTAGGTTCTTTAACCATTGTTGTAGCTGTATTTCATGCCCCCTTATCCATATCTAGCTACTGATTATGGTACACAATTGTCATTGTTCACACATCACATGTGGATTGGTGGATTTCTCATAGTGGGTACTGCTGCGCATGAAGCCATTTTTATGGTAAGAGACTATGATCCAACTACTTGATACAACGATCTATTAGATCGTGTCTTTAGGTATCGTGATACAATCATATCACATCTAAACTGGGTATGTATATTTCTAGGCTTTCATAGTTTTGGTTTGTATATTCATAATGATACCATGAGCGCTTTAGGGCGTCCGCAAGATATGTTTTCAGATACCGCTATACAATTACAACCCGTTTTTGCTAAATAGATACAAAACACCCATACTTTAGCACTCGGTGCAACGGCTCCTGGTGCAACAGCAAGCACCGGTTTGACCTGGGGAGGCAGAGTGAACTCGCTATTCACTCATTCAGGGAATGGTGGCAGGGACGAAAGAAAGGGTCCGACCCAAGTGCAACCACACTAGCAGGAAATGAAATTAAAGCAGAAATGGAGGTATGCTTGTCTTCAAGAATCAATCAACCAAAGAAAGAAGCAATCAAAAAATCGAGTTGAGGTATCAAAGTCAATCCTATATTCTTTCGTTTCGACCCTGATATATGAGATGAAGAATCCCTCATAGCTAGATATTGATAGAAAAGCAGTCACGCCAAAAGAAAGACGAAGGGGGAGCCAGCGACAAGGGCCAGATTGACCTTAGGCTTAATGCCCTAATGAGCACAGTCATCAGAGAAGCCTTTGGGCAAGCGGGTTCACTCTGATCTCGATTCAATGATAGATATCATGTTAGAACCACCAGTTAGATAAAGGGATAAATCCTTATCAAGCATAACGACTTTTCTCACTAAGACATGATCTCCTGTTCAGGCTAATCAATTAAATCAACCGATTAGCGTAGATGAAGAGATTGTCTCATTGATCTTTGATTCAAGAGTCTTCCTGGCTGGCCTAACTAGTTTAACCTTTTAGGGCTAATCCATCTGATGGCATGGTTTAGGTCCCCAGGCAAGGCGTGAACTTTGAGTTTCCTACTCACCATAGCGCTATTAGGTTTCTTAAAGAAGTATGGACTTCGTACGTACCAACACTTATCTTAGTCCTCTAAGGCCAAGATCCGACTCAAAAGAAATGCGTATGGTAAGAAGATAGACTACCTCATTCTATCCCATCTTTATCAATTTTTTAGCATGGAATGGTGATTTCCCCATCTGTCTGCAGCGGGGAAAGCCTAAGGTCTACTACTTCTTCAAATAGCCAAACCTTGATGTGACAAAGATGATAGAGTGAACAACCAGTTCATCAGCCGGGTTCTAAGGGAAAAGCACACGCTTGATCGGATCACACACTCCGAAAAGCAGTAATCCTACAGACCTCTAGGCCGATTTTAAGTAAAAGTAAAGGTATCACTTATCTGGGTATGGCTTTCCTTCATCACTAAGGCAAAGAGGGATGTAGTGTGAACTTACTTTCATAATAGCTATAACTCTATTGCCCAGGGATATCTACTATTGAGCTGGTCTTTCGCTAGAAAGGATGGTAGCAATGCGAGTGATCCTGTCAGCCCCTAATTCCAGCTCAAGTTGGTATATCTTTTTCTGGACTAGAGCCCCTTCTTTGGGTCAAACCATTAGAGGTGTGGTCGACCTGGCCTATTTCTAGATACTTGAAAAACCTTTGTCATCGGTCTCCTTTAACTGATCCAGTGGTATGGAGTGGCTAGAGTAATCTTTTGTGCTTTGCCAATTATTAGTATGAGTAAGAGGGGAGCAGGCGCTTTCTTAAAGCGAATCCTAAGATTCTGCAATCTTCCACAGCACCCCTTTTGCTGTCTCTATTCTATTGGTGGACGGTCGTAACTCTAATATAGGGCTTTGAAGCATCTCAGATCTCTATAGCGGTAATCTTCCAAGGGAAAATAATCGGAGTAAGTTCTTGTAGTTCCCTAGCCCAACCCTATTAATTCACCCGTTAGGCTAATAGCACCTAGCCCAGCTTTCTCTTTCCTTGGATCTTGAATGGTAGTGGTATTTGCAAAGCATGCCTAGTCGGAGGTCTCATCTTTCGTGCTTCCTAGGTCAAGAGGTTACTAGATATGGGTTTTTCATTTCCTAAATCTAAATAGGTCCACTCTAAGTCTTTTACCCGCGTGTCTGCCTTCTTCTATTTCTTGGCCAACTGGTAGCGGATGGGTCTTTCCCTTTTCTTTTCGTTCGGTTGGGCTCATTCGTTTTCTTAATGTGAGAGCGCTTTAACAGTCGTAATCCTGAAGTGGCTCAACATATTCTCTGTGGAGGGCCTTCCCCTTTATCTGCTGTAGTCAAAGCATGCTAAGTGTCCCTATTCCTTAGTAGAAAATGGACGTCAAGCAAGCTAGATAGGTCTCACATCTGAGGGAAAGAAAGGGTCTTCCAAGGGCTTTTTTCTGCTGATAGAACGCAAAGTTCCGTCCATAGAGTTCGCCTTTGCTTTGGTTGCGCAACAGAAAGAAGTCGTATCTTTGCTTGGGTTGTCTGGCTGTAATGAGTAAAGCGTTGTTAAGCCCTAAGTCTGGAAAGGTTCCCTACCATTCTGAAATCTTTGTGGTCCACGTAATTGTATAGAAAGAAATGGTGGGTCTCTCTTCTTCCTTCTCTATTTCATCTTCATCTATAAGGCTTTATTGCTTAATGAGAGAGATCTTAAAATGGGTCAACTCTACTTTCCTTGAGTTGATCAGGATGAGGTAAATACCTCTCAGCCGGGGGTGGATCGAATCGAAGTTTCCTTAGGTAGCCACCGACATACAATTATCTTTAAACTTTCGTGCTTGATGGAGAAAAAGCGAACAAAGGTACGCTCGCTTGCTGTCTTGTTCTCTGCTGCGAACTGGGATCGCTCGCCAGCTAGGTCTGATTGGAACAACATTTTTTGAGAACATATTACCCATCTTCAGGGACAAGGGGCGAAACGACCTCTAGATCTACTTACTACAGCCCAGGAATAAAAACGTCATCTAGGCGTTCCCTGTTGCTCTGATCCCCCCGTAGCCTAGGGCGTTGTCTGGGCCAAGAGCCATAGTTATTTGTTGTTTCCATTTGGTTGTTTTTTTCTCGTTGTTGATACCAGCAAAACCCAGCCAGATGATGTCTATTGGTTGGTAGTGAGAGGACTCTTAGTATCTGCATACCCAAAAAGTGGCGCTGATTTCAAAACAATCATTTTCTTTTGTTTCTTGCTTTCTCTTAGCAGCAGGAAAGGAGTCTATCTATCTGCCTAGCTTTGGTAGATTTCCCCCAACGCAATCCACAAAATTCCACGAATCTCCTTGGTGGATAAGTTCGACGACTCAACAGTAGTGCGTAATTGACTTTCTCATCTGGTGGATCTGATCTATAGTTAGGGGGCAATACATGCAAAAGGTTCGAAGAAAGAACGCGCATAAGAGTATATAACCAAACCACCCTTCTGTATAACCTATTTACATTAGTGAAGCGGCTGGATGCATAAGGGAAGTGCATGTTTGTGAGACTTTAGTCGGGATGCATAAGGGAGTCAACATATGAGCACGGAATGGCGTGGTACCGCTGCCCCTCTCTAAGTAAAGGTAAAGTCTCTCATTCAGCTAGAATGTAAGGAAATTGAGAGAAGCGTAGAAAAGGGTCAAATGCGGTTGCTAGCATCGAAGAGTGTCGTCATCGATGATAAAGTGGGAGTTCAGACTTGGCGAACAAGCTCTTTCCGTAGGAGAGGAAAGCGGGGGCAGGCAAAATAACCATTTCGGTGGTTGATAGTAGAGCAAAGGCTGGATAAAACATGGATAGGCGTGCCTTATCATCTAAAAGGATGTAGAAACAGGAAGGGCTGGTGGGTCGATCCCACATCTCATAGAGAGGAGGAATACCAAGGATGATAAGGGAAAACTAACTCTACAGCTCACAGGAATGGGAAAAGTCATTCCATATTACTCTAGTTTTCTCGTAGCTTTATTTAAGAGAGAACAGGGAGTAAGGCTAAAATGGCTATACGGCTTTCAAATTCTTTTCGTATGTTGATTGAATTAATAGATGTTGGGTGAGGGCTTAAATAACCTATTCACATAGCGTTCCTGGACACATATTTTTCTTTTGGGCCTATAAAAAAATTAAGGGATCTGACCTTTTTTAGGGAAAAAAGGCATAACATCGGGTCATCCTTTTTTTCGTCGAATGTCCCAGGCCAGAGAGAACTTTTCCTTTGCTACAAAGCGGGGGAAAACCATTCAAGCGCAGAGATAGAGATGGCTCTGCTGTGATAAAGGATGAAGGATAATCCGTAGGCAACTGGTTGTTACTAGAAGATGATAAAGATGCAGGCTGCTCTTTATTATTAGAAGAGTGAAGTGCAAGTGCTGGCTGCTCAATAGAGGGCTGCGACCCTAATTCCCTTGGGACTCTGACTCCCCCTGATGCATTGGAGGCGTAGGAAAAACCACTGGTGAAGAAGATCCAGAAGATGCTGATCCAATAGGTACCTACTAAAATAAGTGGGAGGAAGTAGAAGAACTCGTGCTCATGGAAGGTAAGATAAGATGCTGGGCCGTCGAAAACGAGAGGTTATGATCAAAACATCAAAAGCCTTTCTGAGTTGAGGCATGGCCCCTTTAAAAAACATCTGTTTGCACGAGGTGCAAGCGTCTGATGTAGCTGGGCAGATATATAAGCATAGCAAAAAAGTATAATATTTTCATAATCAGGTGGCATCCAAACAGGCACTGATATGGAGTTATGGAGTAATGTCGCCACGCACAGAGGAGGGCGGTTGATGATGATAAAGACCGCGATAGAAAATGACCCCAACTAACATAGGGCCACTTATCTTACTAGATAGGGGAGACACGACTGTCAAACATCAGAGCAAGAGTCGGTTCTCTGATATGTATATATGCTTCCTTTCCGCGACTCCATTTTGTTGTGAGGTATATGGGCAGAAAAACTGATCATCAATTCCATGAGTGGCTATAAACTGAGAGAAAGCTGATGAGACATATTCCCCCCTCTGAATCTTAGTGCAAAACAGGAATCCGATGACAAAAGAAAAAGTTATCAACCTTAGCTTTAAAAAGCTGAAAGCACTGAAGTACCCCCTATCTAGTAAAGTTTGTGCTTAATGAATTCTTTTTTGATAACAAAATGCATTATCTATAAACTTAAACTAACCCCCTAAAAATTAGTTCTAAGAAAAGAATACGATAACCAAAGAGAGAAAGCACAGACGATGGGCCCCATACATCATAATGCAAAAAGGCTAATGGAATTATAACAATTAGAAGATTGGAATTCATAGGTGTTGCCCGTGTTTGGTCAGCTGGCAGCTAAACCAAGAAGAGAATGAAGAACTAGCAAATGCAGGAAGCAATTGAAGGCATTATAGTTTGTTCAATGTAGTTCGAAGACCTAAACCCAACAAGAGGACCTCTATAAGCCCTTAGTTGCCAAAGATCAGGAAGCTCTTTGTTATGAAGAAGCCACAAATAATTCAGAGGAAAATCAAGGTCTAAAGCGTATATAGGTTGGCTACGGGCGGCACCCTATAGCTATGACATTATGCGTGTGTAGATCCTTGATAACACAGAGGAAGTCAGCATAGCTTTGGCAATCATCACAAAGTTGTCCAACCGAAAAAAAATTTGAGAGACTGACTTTAGGAACCAACATAGCATCATTGAGATAAAGAAGATTTCCAAAACGAGATGATAAAGAGATCGTACCAATGTCTAAAATGAAATAGAGGGTGTGGTCACCGGTGAAGACGACACTTTTTTTGCCTTGGTACGGCGAGGATGAGACAAATGCAGCAGGATTGCTCGTCATATGATGGGTAGCCCCAGTGTAAATGTAAAAAAGTCGTTAAGAATAACGCTTGAAAGATGAATGCATAATACCCACGTGATGAGTTGTTTGATGCGGAGCAAAACTCGAGTTGTAACGATATAGACATACGATAGCCATGTCTTTAGAGAGAATCAAAAGTATACATATCCAAGTCAATCATAGAGTAGAACCCAAGATACCCTCATATGATTGCTTCTGCTGTTGATAAGAAGACTGGTGCTTTAGGTTATAAAACTAAGGCTACTTACTTTATGATTATTTTTAATATATTTCCTATAGATCTGTTGGGAAATTGTTGTCGCCATAATCTTTGAATCGTTTCTGGGCACTGCACTTGAACCACTGATGCACGAGCTGGTACTGTTCTTTGTTGTTAGTCACACAGTTATAGTTGCTGTGAGAGTTGCGTGGCAGGGAGCACACTTGACAAGAGATAGACACGGGCGGTAGAGAGGCAAGCCTCTAATTCAAAATATAGTTTTAGGAAGGCAGAGCTTCCATTTCCAGGTACAATCTTCCACCTCAAGGCATTCTTTTTTTCAGGAATCTTTCAATCGGGGGAGCGCAACCAAGTTTCAAACCTCAAAGCCCTGCAATGGATGTGAAGCCTTTCTCAATGTCTTCCACTCGCCAGTAGATCTAGGAGGCAAAGGGAATCTGTTGATTGAATCCATTCCCATCCAGCATAGGCGGGTAGAGTTCACTCATCCGGTAGCGATGGGAAGATTAACAATGAAGCTATAGCTGCTCACCTTTCCGCTATCTGCCTTGTTGTGATAGGGGCACCAACCAATCTTTCTTTCTATTTTTAATTCTTGATCTTTGGTACTAGATGAGCAAAGGAAACGGGAGACGAACTCCTCTATCTACCCTAGAAATGGGTTAGATCTATTGAATGAGATCCTGAAGACAGGGCTGGAAGGTATGAGTCGATTGGATGCAGGGAAGCCCAGGCAATCTGTTATTATCAATCATTCGTCGGGAAGCAGTGAAAGAATCATCTTTTGAAATCTCATTGTTGAAGGCGTAAAAAAGGATGAAAAATGATAGGAGCATGTTTTATAGCCATATCGTTAATAAAGAACTATGTAATTAATTGGACCAACATCCCTCTGTCCGGCATACAATTTTCGTGCTACTATAGTTTCTATAGTCCTTGCTATGCCGGCAATAAGGAATCCTTAGAAAACCGAAACGCAAGTTGCGTGATAGTTTGATTCCCCACAAATAATAAGTCTCAAAGCTTGACCCCTCCCACACAGGGTGACTGGCTGGGGAAAGAACCCGAAAGCAATAATTGCAGTCTCGACACAACCTATTTCGAGACTGGGATGAAGAAATGAAATTTAGTTTAATATAGTCTTTCAAATGTCTACTGCACTCACAATTTTCGGCCCCTATTCGACCTCGGGTTTTGACAAAAATAAGAGAAAATAATATGTTCATTTCTTAAGGGTCGAGTGCTTCTGCCCCTTTCCTCTTTAGGGCTCCTACTGCTGCCCGGTTCTTTTGTCATTTTTGAATCAGAACAGGTACAACCAAGTTTATCTGATTACTACAAGGATTATCCCAATCTAGGATATGAACCGGAAAAGAAAATACCTATTGAACCGATCACAGGAATACCAGTTATAGTACATATCAGCCAAAGAGGAATCCTTCCAGTAGTAGCGGCCATTTACCCCACTTCTCTCCACATTTCATCAAGCGGTCATGCTAGAGACATCAACAGTCATGGATAATTTTTAGATGAAATCCTCCCAAATGGGATAAAAGAATTCATATTATTATTATTCTCTTTCTTTCTCTTTATTTTTGAATTTTTTAAAAAAGAAAACAGCTAGTTCAACTCGTCATATCTATAGAACCCCTAGTGGAGACTAGTACGATTCAATTCAACATTCTGTTTGTTCGGATTTGATTATGTTGTAGCTCTATAATTCAGATTGGGTTTATCGTTGGATGAATTGCATTGCTGATATTTATCCCAAAAAAGAAAGGGTAGGTACAGCTAGCCCGTGAACAACCAACCGTCGCACTGTCAAAATTAGATAGGTTCGATCTAAGCTTACTAATGGGGGCTCCCTAAAAAAATCTACTAAATGAATCGAGTTGTGCCAAATGAGCAAAACGGCCAGCTATTAATGGAATTCCTTGTCGGCTTTTTTTAGAATACTCGTTTGGTCAAGGGCTCCCAAACCTATACCAGAAGAGGAAGCTAAACCCGTGCTGACGAATAACTAACACCCTTAATTCGTCAAGTAAATAGGGAAGGTATAGGCTTCCTATGAATGACCCAGTATCGAATACTGGTAAAAATATCCACAAAAGAATGTTCTCCCGTACTTCCAGACATGTTGTGCTCCACATATTTATGTACAGTAAAATGGGGGATTGATTCTGTGAAAGATAGGATCAGTAAATGAAAATTCACTGAGATTTCATCTTTGTGAGATCTTCAATAGTGGTACCGAGGGTGTGTTTAGAGTGTATTGAATCAATATAGTTATCCTTCTTTTGACCCAGTAACGCGATTTCAATCAGTATAGAAAAGAAGTGATATAATATTTCTTTCTTATTTTTTTTGCTTGTTAATGCAGAACCATGTGCCATTCAATAGGAAAATGCCTCTATTGTAGTATAGGGTTTCTTTCCATTACTGCTTCAGACTAGAAACTGAAGATTTGGTAAAGTGTGAGTCTGACGAGTTGGGTTCTAATAATTCATGAAAGATATTTTCATATTCCCAAAATTTAATTAGATGCGAAATCTATAAAGCCCCTTTTCGTGGTTGTAGAAAAGATTTTTTTGTTCGAATCCTTTCATTTTAAGGAATTGGTTGGTCGTGCAATAACAAGTATTATAGTATATAGTCTTCGATAAAAGAAACAAAACAAACAATAAAATAATTGGAACAATTAATATTCATGATGTAAGCATTGCTGTATTAGATCCAAAGGTTTTTCTTGACCTAGTTACAAGGATGAGACTCTAAAATATTGAAAGAAAAAATGTAGGTAGAACCTAAAAGGAAAAGAACATAGGAATTACTAGTCTTAGAATCGAGTTAGACCAAAAAAATGTTTGATTTCTTCGAGCGATTTTGCGATACTTTTTTCTTCTTATTCGAGTTATTATGTACAATTAATAAACCTAATACTGAATCTAATAAGTTAAAGTAAAGTCAAAGTGTTAGTTGGTTGTTGTTCGTTCCAAAATAGAAAATGGATTCGATACAATTTCTTTTTATTCTTTTTTTAGTTCCCATATGGGGAAAAATGGGGTCTGTTGATTCGGAGTCACGCTCTGTAGGATTTGAACCTACGACATTGGATTTTTGAGACCCACGTTCTACCGAATTGAACTAAGAGCGCTTTCTTATCACAGTAGATACAATTGTAAAGAAAATGATGATTTTTGTACCTTTACTACATCTTGAATGCATCTAGTATCATTAAATGAAAAATTTTGCATGTCAAATTTGAATCGATCTTAACCTTTGTTACTGCCCAGATGAGAAGGTAGCGTTGACTAGATTGGAACCCGTGACATTTTGTATCCAAAACAAAGACGCTACCAAGCTGCGCCACATCCCTTTCAATTGGTCTACGGTGTCATTGTAGAGAATCTCTGCCCTGTTTTCCATATCATTATTTCCTCCATTGATATCAAATTTATCTTGCCATTTCTTCTTTTTGGTTTTTATTGATTTATATACTAAATATCATCCCGCCGCTCCTACCAACGCTTACTTACTTATGAGCAAAAAGGGTTAAAAAAATAAGCCCTTTGAATAAGCGGGGATTTCCCGATAGAAATAGTTGCATGCGGGGAGATCCCAATTCCGTGTATCTGGTTAAGCAAGCCATGCCGCCAGCACCCTACCCAAATAAAAAACATGCTAGCGCGAAATGTTGCTTTACTAAATAATATAAGGCGCGTTAGCGCTTTAGTTTTCAATAAGGGGCGGAGCTTGAAGAAGCGAAGCGAGCCTAGAGTAGCAGCCTATTACGTTTTTCAGGCCCCTTTATTTGATATTCTATTAGTAAAGCGCTAGCGCCCCTATAGAGTAAGGGTCTTCTGCTATTAATGAAACCGAAAGCAAAAATCAAGTGCATTTTGTATAGATCGAAACTTGTAGCTTGATTCTTTAGTCATTCCATACTGGGAAGAATTGCAGAAAATCGTTCGATTCTTCCTATTTATTTCTCAATGATAACCGACGATCAAGACAATTCCCGTGAAACTTTTTCGTTTCATAGAAGTGAATTTTTATTCTTACAAAGTAAATAGCATTTCCTATTGATTTGTCCCCTGGACTGGATCTATTCTTCTTTTTTATTATCCGTCGCTATGCTGTTCCCAAGGACTGGCAAAATCGAAATAGCGAAATTCTTGGGCCATCTTAATGGGTTCAGAAACCACACGTTTCTCTGGATCATCATAGCTTACTTTCACATATCCACTCAGAGGAAGGTCTTTTCGTAATGGATGACCCTCGAAACCATAATCTATTGATATACGACGTAGATCCGGATGATTGATGGAAGAAACACCAAACATATCCCAAACTTCTCGCTCCCACCGGTCGGCTGATGAAAATATACTTACTACCGGGGATATTCGTGTTACTTCGTCTGCACTGGTTTGTACACGAATGTGTGAGTTATACCGAGTACTCAGTAAATTATAGACCACTTCAAATCTTCATTTTCTAGAGGGATGATCAACTCTGCAAATATCGATTGAAACTTGAACCCTTGTATAGGTATGCAATTTAAGAAAGCACAACAATTGAAATAGGTAGTCTGTATTGGTATCAGATCTATTCCCATGTTCCGATCTTTCCATTTTTTACCTATTTATTGGGGAAAGTATCCCAACTATATTTGAAAATGAATTGGTTATCCATAAAGATAAAGAAAGCTTTCTTGTAGTTTCGCTTCTTGCTCTAAAAATGAAGAAAGACTTGTCGAAAATCCCCGGTTGGGTTGGTCCAACCAAGAAAGGCATAGGAGTCTTTGGGCATTGCTTAGGCCGAGTTAAGTAAAGGACTGGTTACCTAGAAACTAAATAATAAACATGAAAACTTCCCTTGACTTTCTATTTAGTAAAGGGCATAGTGAACTGTAATTGTGAAAAGGTTGGAAGATCTGGCCAAAGAAGGTGATAGCCCTATAGATTCGTTCCCATGGTTCGATCATTTTATATAAAGAATATTCACTCAGGAATGACATAAGTATAGTTTGCACATTTTCCCGTTTACCTTTCTCTCTACCCGGGAGGTTATCCCCGTTGAGTAGGTCTCTAAAAGTCATTCTTTGAGGTCAGTTGCTTCCCTTGCTTTTTGTTCCTTGCTTCAGGAAAGCAGATAATTCAGAAGTGAATTAGCTCATCTCAACTTAGGTTCAGGGGAATGAGGGGCAAGTAAACTTGTTAAAGTATAAAATTGACGCCTTTTAACTGGTAGTCCTCGACTCAATCCAAACTAAAAGGGGAAGTCGGCTAACTTAGAAAAATCGGCCAAAAAGAAAAAAGGAAGTAGGGTACTGAAATTCTAGCCAAAGGCGAAGTCGTAATAGTCAATCTAACCTGTAAGCGGAGTAGTAGAAGGGAAGTGAGAATTATCAAACTAACCAGCTAAGGAGGAATAGTCCAATCGAACCCCGAGAATGAAGTCCTTTGTCTGGTAAGAAGTTGTTACTGAATATCTGTCCTTACTTGAACAAGTGTTGTTTAGTGGGATTTACCTTTCAAGACAGGAATTATTTTTCATCTTATCGAAAAGACCATGTATAAGTCGACGTCTTAATCTGACTTCTTGAGCTCAGTTGATTGTTGAAGTAGTAGCTCTGGATTGAGAGCTGGATGTTTACCTTATTATTATGAAAAAGGGAAAGGCGTAGGCGTAGGCTAAAAGAAAACATCTTTCTCTGGGCGTGAAGCGTTATGTTAGTCTTTCTTCTTCTACTTTATTTGTTTCCCCCTTTACTGATAAGGTCAAATCGGTTTCTTCCGTACACAAACGTCACTTATTCACTTCTCTGCTTTTTGGATAGGCTCTGAGTGAAGGCATAAGCCGTAGACAGTCACTAGTTTGATCGCTATACCATTCTCGGCAACGATGTGGTGATAGCTAATTGACGAGTTGCTTCGGTCTACCTTGTTGAATCATCTACATTGATTGAGGACTCGATGTTAGAATGCATTCTTCCATGTTGTAGAAGTTTTCATATAGTTCTTGTAGCTAGTCGTAGATGCATATTCTAGATTCTATCGGTTCAGAGGTTTGAGGGATTTTTAACTATATTTTAAAATATATATTCATTTCATTCATGTTGGATCTCTTGCTTTCAAGTTCTCTTAGTTTCTATGTAACTCAATCAGGACATAGATGTAGATACGGATAGGGCCAGGTAACCAATCCCGGTGGCTGGATGACTCCTTCACCCTTAGATCGCAAGACTAAGGCCAACGAGCCGGAACCTCGGTGGTGTGATAGGCTGGTTCTCACTAGGGTCAGTCATATCACAAAATTCTAGTTTCTAACCTCACTATGCTTGCTAAGGCAGAGCCCTATGTTAGTCACATAGGCAACCCCCAATGGCTTTCTTAGTGAAACTCATCAAGGTGAGGTTTTGTGGGCTAGCTTATAGCTATTCTATCACTCAGGAATCCAGAATAGAGCAACTGGGGTTGACGCGGAAGCCACTCGGGTGGGGCTGGTAAGATATGATAGCCCTGCTGTGGCGGGGTGGCTTTTTTGTTTCACAATAAGACCTAGACGATTATCCCTACCCTTGGTAGCTTACGAGTTTACGTCCATCCCTGGTCGGGTACAGTTTCCTTTCGATTTCTCCTTAGTAGCTGTTACCCGAATTCGCGCAAGTGTGTCTACACCCCCCAAACTAACTTGACGAAGAATCCATTCTCGCGAACAAACACAACCCCTACACACACCTAGGAGCACCCCTTCATGCATATCCATACAATACCCGAGTAGGCAGGTCGAGGTCCTACGAGGTACCCACAACTCAGAGTACCCTCCCAAAAGGAAAAAGATATGCATGTTAAGTTCGGTTCTTCTTAGTTGGGTTGGGCAGGTTCGACCAGAAATGCTATGCTTACACACAAGACTACCCCTCCTCCCGAAAGCTTCGCAGAGACTACTTTACAACGACGGACGACCGCCCGTAGGGGGTTTACTGCACAAGGCCCCTGCAGAGGAAAAGCTTTATACCAGCGAATAGAAGATGCTCAGCTTCGCATGACATAGTGATTGACAGGCTTTCGGGAAAAACATAGAATACTAGAAGATTCAGCATGCGAAACACGGCGATTATTAGAAATTCACGAATTAGAGATGTTGTAATATACTCTTTCCCATAACTTCTCATACTAGACTTTTGCACGTAATAAGTGCTTCGCAATTGTGCAATTGTACACGTCGCAAGTTATAGTATAAAAGATATCGTCTCCACAGGGATTGGTGCCACTTCAAGAATCTAATATCTTGCACTGTAAAAAGTAAAAGAAACACAAGTAGAAGATTGTAGGAGTTTAACTAACAACTAAACTAGAAATCAATAAAGTAAAAGAAGATGTAATCAAATGAGAGAGAATAGGCCAGGGTATCGTGAGTTGAGGAGTGATAGCCAATTAGATCGTCTTGGTAAAAGAGTGCACGAGCAACTAGCACAGCGGGTTGCCTTGGCAACTAATGGATGGTTGCCTGGGCGACTAGCTGGGCAACTACTTGGGCGGCGGGCGGCAACTTCAAGGTTCGACAGAGTGTTCTTCAATGGTTTCTTCTTATCCCTAAGTCAAAACTCTAGCTATTTGTACATGCCTTGATAATACATCCATGCGAGAATCAAGGGTGAACAACAACCAATCTTGCGCTCTTCTTAGCCATTGAAACCCTTAACTTATTCATAAGTCGGATTAATCTTCACCATCAATAGATTGAATAAAGACCATACTCATTCGTTTCTTGAATCTAACTCTCCCGATATTAGATAAATAGATGAAGTTACGAGATCCTCTCCCAATTCACTCGCAAACAAGAAGAAAAACCAAGAATGAGTAAATCTTGAATTGAAAGTGCAAACTCTTATTACCTAAACCAAATCCAATTGTTTCTCAAAACCACAAGATACAATAACCTTAGCCAAATAGAGTTAGTTCATGGCTAGGTTCCAAAGAAACACAAGACAAAGAATTCCTAGCATAAACCTAATTAAACAAAGAAGAAAAAGATGAAGAATGGTTGAAGCCTCTTTGTCGAAATCTCCCCCTTTGATCTTGTCGAAATTTCTCTCCTCTCTCCCTCTTAGAGTTGACGGCTTGATCCTTCATTTATAGGGCTAGGTCAAAGTCTTTTTTTAGGAGGAAGTTAAGTTGAAATTAAATTATCTTTAAAGAATATAATTCTTTATTATATTTAAATTCATTCTATAACTTCTCCTATCTTCTTGGGATTTAATTTCTCTTTAACCTCTTCAAGGAAATCAAACTCCTTTGGGTTTTAACTTTGCTCCACGTCATCTTGGGCTTATCTAGTCATCAATTTCGACTACCATATCATCTTATTCCTTGTCGAAAATTGCCCTGGCAACTAACTCGGGATCTCCTTCATGCATTGCCCTGGAAACTAGCTCGACATCTCCTTCATGCATTGCCCTGGCAACTGGTTCCAGCCTTGCTTTGGCAAGTGATTCTGCACACACACACAAAAACACACCAAAGCAGTATCTTTTTCCACAAAATTGAGCAAAATATGAAATCAAGCTTGTCCACCAAGGAAACGATGCAAACATGCATGAATGACTAATAATGCAACTAATATGAGCCTCAGTCTAGCAATAATAAGAATAAAAAGGGTAATAAAAGTAGTACTTTTGAACACTTAACACATACCAACCCACCAAAATGCAAATAGGGATCAGAAATGTGGTCAATATCACGAAGAATAAAGAGATACTGTCTATACCCAAAAAAAATTAATGTTTTCATAAGGAAACCATCGAAGGCTTTTCGCAAATTGAGATTTGGCCGTAGAATGATCGAATTGTATCCGAGGAATAGGATAATACAAAAAGTAATAAAAGAGGCACACAAACCAATCAATCGTATCAGTCGTATTCTTGAATTTGGAATGAAAAAGAGGAGTAATGCTTCCTAGCACGGGACACAGAATAGGACCACTTAGATCAGAATAGCATTCACATAAATGTTCTAACATAGAGTAGAATCAAAAACTGAAGAGATTAGTTGACAACAGTAAAAAGATGGGCGCCTAATTCCAATACAATAGGGGTCTATCGGTGCAAGTCATCTGAACACCGTGATTGATGAGTGGGTAGGTGGGTTCGGTGCACCTCTCGCCCAGTAAGAAATAATGAGGCTAGTCCCCACCCCTAGAAGTAGTGGGGCCCTTTCCCGCATATGCGCCTTTATTTCTTTCTTTTTATTTACTTTTTTCCAATGGAGAATATTTCTAAAAAAATATCTCTGGCAACAATTCGTCGATTTCAATCTAAGGTGCACCTTGCCTTATTTCAGGTAGCTTTGATGCCTATTCAGCTAGCGGGACATTAGTCATAGCCGAAATTCGTCGAAAAAGAGAAAGTTTTGTCTTTCTTTCAATCAAAATAAGAGAACAAAGAAACCTGAAAGTTAAATAAAAAAGTTTCAGTAAGAACTAGTACTAGACTTCTTCCCCTTTTCTACTTTTCTTCTCTCTTTTTGTTTGCCCGGCTTTTTCATTCTTTTTTATAGAGACATGAGGAAATATTAATAATAATTAATGTAGAAAGGTGAGGTCGGCATACGAAAAAAATAAATCTATAATGTTAGCTTTCAAAAGACGAGTAAGAGACGAGGATGGGGAGGCTCTCGAAACCAAGCGAGACTAAAAAGAACATGGGAATTAGCACCATTCCTATGAGTGATTTTTTTTGAAAAACCAACAAAGGGACAACCCTCTTTCTCTATCTCGGTCTCAGTTTAGCATCATCATATATCGATCCGGAGAGAATTTAGATTGGTTGTAGTGCAGATTAAGGAGCTGCTCCTCCATACTGTGGTTGTGAAGGTGGAGGCTGCCGCCGCCTGATAGAGGCAGAAGCCGGGGCCACCAGAGCTATCTGGTCGAGTGTGCCGATTGAAAGAAGAGGGGAGACAAAATAAATTCCAGCGAAAAAAATGGAAAGAGTCGTGTCGTTCAAAATGGAATTCTTCTAAGATCCATCCATTGCTCGATCGATTTGCATGCTCTGCTCCCAAAATATAGAGAGACTTGCGAGGGCAGATCTGGGTTGGTTGGTCCGGAAAGTCATGGGGGAGGCAGGCTAAGTGAAATAAAATAATATACTGCTTTGAATCACGCACGACACACATTCAATATCTCTGTTGATGCAATAAACGCTTAAGGGCGGATAGACCGTCCACCCAGTACCACTACCCACTTCTAATAAGGCTGAGCTTAATAGGAGCAAGAGACTTGGTGGCAACAACCAGAATGAAATATTATTTAATCGCAGAAATGCCATGTCAGGTGCACCTATCAGAATCGGAACAAACCAATTACCAGATCTACCTATCATCGCCGGCATAACCATAAAAAGATCATTAAAAAAGCGTGAGCCGTTATTAAAACATTATAAAGTTGATGATTTCCACCAAGATTTTGATCACCGGTTCGTGCTAATTTCATACAAATCAGTACTGAGAAACATGTGCCCATCACTCCAGCAATGGCACCGAAGATGAAATATAGAGTCCCTATATCCTTGCGGTTAGTGGAGAATAGCCATCGGACTGGATTTGTCATAAAATTTTGATTCTTTCATTTCCTTCCTTATCAGAGAGGGGCCCCGAGCGAGGCTTCTTTATTGAAAAAGGGGGAGTGAGGGGGGAAGGTCCAGAAAGCCCTTACTTTATTGATGGGACATCTTGATCCCCTTTTTCTCTAACCCCCCGTTCTAGTTCAAGAAAAGGTCAACGCAAGGATCTTACTTCGAAGCAATCTCTAGAGTTTTTCCTTATTCGAATGGGTCTTGCAAGAAAATAGGGTTTCATATTGAGCTCCAAATATACGTTATTGGGATTGGGATATGATGGCTCCTACTAGCCCCCTTAAGAACCGCACGTGCGAGTTCCCCTGCATGCGGCTAAGTGGCGAATGCCCTTTCCTTCGCGCTTGGTAAACGCTTCGCTATAGTCAAGCTTACTGCTAGCCTATTGGCTTGAGCCAAGCTTCGACCGTGACTACTCGTCGCGTCTGGTCGTCTTATTTCGTCACCCGAGATCCAAGTCAGCATCAGCAAAGATCTCTTGATTCTTCGCGGTCGGGCTGGCTTGGAAGCAAGCTACATGTCGCCTATCTTATTCTTGTTTATTATTAGTAAGATATGTTTCCCATTTTCTCTTTCTTTAACAATAAGGTGAGCTTCCAAAGCTCATTCCTTTAGCTGGGTGAGCCTTCACTTTTTGGATCGTCTTCTGCCCAATGCGGTACCCTCTCATTTTTGGTTCCTATTGGGTTTACCTTGTTTACAGGTCGACCCCATGGCAGCAAGAAAAGATGATCTTGTGCTATACTCCGGCGATCTCTTTCCTACCGAGGCACGTAAATTCCCATCGTGTCCCAGATCACATTCTGTGAATCGAAAGGGGAAGCCTACTCATCCATCAGCTCTTATCGTAGACCGATGCAGTATTACGAAGCGTCTAAGCACAGTTCACTCGCGTTGATCAATCAAGAGCTTTGCCGCCACTCCTTAAGGTTACCTACTGTATTAAACACTTCTTGCATTGTTTCCCACGCTCCATACCTCATCTTTCTTCTTAAGGTAAAGTAAAGGGCCAGGCATGGTGGGGTAGGAGCACCCTGTCGGAAAGATTTTTGGCTTGACCAAGAAGTCTTATGTCTCCCAAGTCGCACGGCATTTTAACCGAAAGAACTTCTTGCGCAATTCATGCCTTTATGTTTTTATGACCATAAATTGTTTCTTAATTTCCATTTCAAATTGTTCTCTGGACTTTTTATCAATATGAGGTGATTGTAACACAGTATATAAGACTTGTGATTCAGGCAATCCAATCTTCCGTGTGTAAGGTGGAAGCCCCCAAAAAAGGTTTTCCATAAATTGGTGATCAAAAGATCGAATCACTATGCGTATCTTGGTGGTCGTTACTTTTGGTGGTATTTCATTTTGGCTTACTCCTCTTCCTGTTCTATTGATAAAAAAAAGCATCCAGCAACGCCACGCCAGTAGAAAGAGTTAAGCTACTAAGCTAAGCTGCTGTTGGGGAACTTGGTTGTTAACCAACGACGCCAACTCTTAAAATGGGTACTTGACTAATCCAGGGCATGAAGATAGCAGCTCTAACCTTTTTATCCAGGTGACAGAGCAATTCAACCCGGAAGCTGTGGGATCAAACTGAACTCATCCCGGGTAGATGCCGACAGAGAAGTGAATGCATGGGATAGATTAAATTAACTATTCATATGCCTCTCAAAATAAAAATTTTGAATGGACATCTTTGATGAAAAGGCCAGCTTTCAGCACAATTTCCTCTGGCATATTTTGAAGCTTGCATAACCCCATATCTAAGCCTTTCCTTGCATCGATATCACTCTGCATGCCAAGATGCAATTGTTGTATTGACCTCCTCTTTTTATCTAAGAAAACTAGAAAACTTCTGATAACGGGAAATGGTGAGATTGAGATGGATCTCATCGATTATGGATGCCCTGTGAGTTGTTTTATCTAAAAGAACCGAAGATATGCTCTTTTGAGAACGAGCAATGGAGACTAAGTAAGGATACAAAAAATCCCTATACGAAGAAGTCTTGAACTGAATCAAGCTGAAGCAACAAACACTTGAAATAATGTCTTTTTCTACTCGTTTACTGAGCGAATCACTTGACTAACTTTAATGGGCTCCACTAACTGACTTCACTTTTGGGCGTACCAAACTAGCCTTTTTCCTGAAAGAGATAGATGGAACTAAACCTGTACTAGCTATAACGTCTCTCTCTGCTGAGAACCTTAAGCCTATCAACTTCAGATTTGAAGCGAAAAATGAAAGATGAGGCTCCAAAAAAGGGAGGCCGGGATCACTTCTAATAGGCGTATGTTTTCGAGTCTATATTTTAACTCTCGATTTTTGCCACGTAAGGAAAAAGACTGTGGTTCGATTCCACGGCGTGCTTATCCCATCAATCAACGAATCGCTTCATGCTGCACAGAAATAAGAAAGAGGCTCGAGGTTATGTTATAGTATAGATAGAGAGTGAAAGTTCATAAAATTACTTGGGATGGGAAAAAGTGGTTGATGGTAAAAACACGGGGTTCATTGAAAGTTGGACATTTGAATTGACGTCGCCGAAGGGAAATTAGACTTGATCTCAAAATAACAGGGTTTTAAAAAGCTTTAACTTAGTCGATTGACCTCACCGATAGATGATCAAACACCTTAACTAGTCAAATATTTAGATCTTTAAGTCAAAGAGTGTCAATAAAATTAATGCATGTATGGTCACTAAAAAGTTAACTTTCTTCGACAGTCAGAAAGTATCTTAGACGGTCTGAGGATACCAGTTTCGCGGGATCACAATCCAACTCAAGGCTAAGCTTTACAGTCCTGCTGCTTTATCGATCAACTAACCGAACTCTTGAAGACAAGGAAAGGGACTGATTCACAAAGGAGTCTGGCACCGACCTGGATATATGATGCCCTATCACACTATCTTTTTTCCCCTATCAGTTCGTTTATCAAAAAAATGAAAACAGTCAAGTGATGCTTCTTTGTTATTGTAATTTTGTATCAGGGAGCTCGGGATGGGCCCAAGTAAACGTCAGCTAGTGTCCTATAGCGCACTCCCTTTTGGTATCTTTCGCTTGGAACAAACCTAATCCGCGAAATGGATACAAGAAGGGTGGCAAGTTTTATCTTAATAGATAGTCATTTCCCTTAGTAACACTAGAATGGAATCAACCAGATCTTAACTTATGTTATTTTTTGTTGCCCTATTTTGAAAAAACGAATGTCGTATCTTGCTTCTCTTGTGCCCTATCTTTCTATCGCAGCCCATTTTTTATTTTTAACTCGAACTATGGTACACGGCCTCCTTTTACTAGAAAGACCTCTATTGGACTGGGAAGTAGCATGGGAAAGTATGAAATGTTCATTTGCTAGTTAAGTATATCCTTTGTAAAGTGTATTCATTCCTTGGTAGTATGTCTCTCTAAGGAAGTCTCGAGGCTCCCAAGTACACGATTGTGTAGGTGTGTGCTGAAAGCGCTTCCTTGAATGCCAGCCTGTATTTGAACCCCCTTTCCATATCTCGGAGAAGGTATGCAAGCAAGTCATTTGCGCTAATAAATTCATGCCGATGGCAAGAAGCCCACTTAAAAAAGAAATTCCCGTGTTTATCGATCGAAAGCTAAGCGTGCCAAGCCATATAAGCAAAGTGATAAGTGTTCAAAAGTACTATTTTTCTTACCCTTTTTACTCATATTATTGTTAGACTTAGGCTCATATTAGTTGCATAGTTAGCCATTCATGCATTAATTCATGTTTCCTTCAATCGTTGAGCTTGATTACATAACTTGGTGATTTTTTGTAGAAATAGATGATGCTTTGGTGTGTTTTTGTGTGTGCATGTGCAGGATCACTTGCCAAAGCAATGCCGAGCTAGTTGCCAGGGCAATGCATGAAGGATATGCTGAGCTAGTTGCCAGGGCAGTGCATGAAGGAGACGCCGAGCCAGTTGCCATGGCATTTGTCGACAAAGACCAAAAGCAATATGGATGTCGAAATTCATGATTTTACAAGCCCAAGATGACATGGAGCAAGGTCCAAGCCCAAAGGAATTTGATTGCCATGCAGAGATTAAAGAAGAATTAAATTCCAAGAGGATAGGAGAAGTTCTAATAGGAATAAAATTATAATAAAGAATTATATTCTTTAAAGATAATTTAATTCCAACTCAAACTCCTCCTCAAAGAAGAACTTTGGCCTAGCCCTATAAATATCAAGGAGATTTCGACAATTCAAAGGGGGAGAGCAAGAGGGAAATTTTGGCAAGTCCAAGTAGGGCAAGAGGAGAGAATTTTCGACAAGCATCAAGGGCAAGGAGGATTTCGACAAGCCTCTTCCTTCATCTTTGTTCGATTGGGTTCATGCTAAGGATTAATTATCTTGTGTTTCTTTGGAACCTAGCCATGAACTAAATTTACTTGGCTATGGTTATTGTGTTTTGTGGTTGTGAGAAACTATTGGTTTTTGTTTAGGTAATAAGAGTTTGCACTTTCAAGGTTTATTCATTCTTGATTCTTATTATTGTTTTTGAGTGAATTGGGAGAGGATCTCGTGATTTCATCCATTTATCTAATATCGGGAGAGTTAGATTCAAGAAACGAATGAATATGATCTTTATTCAATCCAATGATGGTGAAGATTAATCCGGCTTAGGAATAAGTTAAGGATTTCAACGGCTAAGAGGAGCGCAAGATTGGTTGTTGTTCACCCTTGATTCACGCAGGATGTATTATCAAGGCATGCACAAGTAGCTAGAGTTTCAACTTAGGGATAAGAAGAAACCATTGAAGAACGCTCCGCCGAACCTTGAAGTTGCTGCCCGATCGCCCAAGTAGTTGCCCAACTAGTCGCCCAAGCAACCATCAATTAGTTGCCAAGGCAACCCTCACAGCAAGTCGCCACGGCAACTGAGTTGCCCGTGGCACTCTTTTACCAAGACAATCCAATCGGCTATCACACCTCAACTCACGATAACCTAGCCTATCTCTCTCATTCGAATTCATCTTTTCTTTTACTTAATTGCTTTCTAGATTAGTTATTAGTTAAAACTTCTATAATCCTTCACTTGTGTTTTTACTTTTTCTGATTGCAAGAGACTAGATTCTTGAAGTGGCACCAATCCTCGTGGAGACGATATCTTTTATACTATAACTTGCGGCGTGTATACTTGCACAATTGCGTAGCACTTATTACGCGCAACAAGTTTTTTGGCGCCGTTGTCGGGATTGGCAATAGCGACTTTGTTTTTACTTTCTTTTTATTTTTCTTGTTTAAAATTCAAAGGGCTAACAAACTTTGGTTTTGCATTGGTATATGACCAGGCGAGACCGACTTCACCGTAATATCCCTTTGATCCGTAAATCGAACGAACCTTACAAAGACTTAGACGAAGGATAAGAGAAGCAATGGCAAATCAAGACGGCAAATTAATCAAGATGTTCGAGCGGGAGGAGGAGTGATTCTTGCACGAAACAGAACTATTCGAGACTATCTTGAAGAAGATCTTGATGGACTTAACCCAGGAGTTGTCGCACCGAAATTGAAGCCGACCACTTTGAGTTGAAACCGGTAATGTTTAATATGATCAACACAATAGGTCAATTTGGCGGCTCAAAGAATCAAGATGCACGACAACATCTGAAATCTTTCCTCGAGATTTGCAACTCGTTCAAGATATACTGAGTCACCCCGATGTCTTACGATTAAGATTATTCCCCTATTCACCGAGGATAGGCGAAAGCATGGCTAAATAGCATTCTGCCGGATCCATAGCATCTTGGACTGATCTTTGTCGTGATTTCCTTGCTAGATTTAATCCTACAAATTTAATCGATAAGCTTCGAACGACATTACTTCTTTTCGGCAGGCGGATGATGAATCCATGTACGAGGCTTGGGAGCGATATAGAGAACTTCTACACAAATGCCCTCTACACGGATTCGGTGTGGACTCAAGTGACAATGTTTTACAATGCCGTGAATACACCAACAAGGATGATGCTAGACGCCTCGGCAAACGGCATACTCCTAGATAAGTCACCGGAAGAAGCAATGCAAATTTTAAACAGGCTGGCCAAGAATGATTATCAATTCCCATCTACTAGAAGAGGAGGAGTTAGGCGCTAAGCCACAATACATGAACTAGGATCATCGATTCAATTTCGGCACAATTGGCCGCTTTAACCAAGATGGTCGAACATGCAAAAACCAAACAACACACATGAAGTCAAGGTAATGGATTCTTTTTGTGAGTTATGTGGCGATAACCATAATTCTTTCGAATGTATGCGAGAATCCGAATCTAGCTTCTATGTGGGGAATTACAATCGAGGCAACAACATGATGTCAAGTACATACAATCCAGCTTGGAAGAAGCACCGAATTTTTCATGGAGTAATCCCAACAATGCTCTAAACCAGAACAATCAGAATGCACAAGCATCGGATTTCGACAAAATATGCCACGACAGCAGATTCGCAGCAACAACCGACAACATCTAGTTCTTTGGAAAATTCTCTAAATGCTTTTATGATGAAAATTGAATCTTATATGGCTGAGAATAGTAATTTCATAAAAAGAACTGATGCTTTTATTAACAGGACCGAGATGAGATTGCAAAACCAAGAGGCGGCAATCAAATCATTGGAAAATCAAGTCGGACAATTTGCTCAAAATCTGAACACTAGACCACAAGGAGGTTTACCTAGCGATCATCAAGTCGCAAGAGGAACGGCCATGAGCAATGTAAGGCAATCACCACCAGAAGTGGCCAACAACTTAGAGAGGTTCAAACCCGCTCGTCAAACAAAACTCCACAAAAAGAGCAAGGCGAACCTAGCGGCAAAGTCTCGGATGCTGAACCAATAATTGCTGCGCAACCGCAATAAGCATGCCTCGGCAGCCGATGACGCCTCGGCAACTTGCGATAAGCACGCCTCGGCACCCCGAGTTGGTAACACATCGGCAACTCGGATGTCCCCTGTAATGCCGTCAATCAGGTTTCAAACCAATGAAAAGATCGAAGATATCCGACTTCCACCACCATTCCCACAAAGGTTGAAGCGACAAAAGCAAGAATACCAATTCAAGAAGTTTCTTGATATCCTAAAGCAAGTCCACATCAACTTGCCATTGGTGGAAGCAATTGAACAAATGCCAAACTATGCCAAGTTTCTTAAAGACATTGTGTCCAAGAGAACAAGGCTAGGAGAGTTTGAAACAATTGCCTCAACAGAGGGATGCATGGCAATGTTGCACAATCGTATGCCGCCCAAGTTGAAGGATCCCGGAAGTTTCACAATACCCTGTTCTATTGGAAATCACTATGTCGGGAAAGCACTATGCGACCTAGGGGCTAGCATAAACTTGATGCCTAAATCGGTTTTCGAAACTAGGAATCGGGAAGGCAAGACCTACAATGATTATATACTCTGACTAGCGAAGCAGATCCTATGTGCATCCATCCGGAGGAAAAATCGAGGACATCTTGGTAAAAGTTGATAAATTTATTTTTCCGCTGACTTTATTGTTTTAGATTGTGAAGCGAGATGAGCATGCGCCTATCATTCTCGGAAGACCATTCCTAGCGGCGGGGAGAACTTTGATTGATGTTGAAAAGGAGAACTCACAATGAGGGTGAATGACCAGCAGGTAAAACTAAATGTGTTCCAAACACTAAGGCATGCCGATGATCCGAGAAGAATGCCAACTACTTCATGCCACGGCAGAGTTTAACCGATGAGGAATTTAGTTGCCTCGGCAACTACATTGCCGATCAAGAGGAACCCGAGGAGTATGAAGAGAGCGGTCGATGAGGAACAACCAGAAGAGGCAAATTGGCTAGTCAATCGACCAGGTACATACTTTGAACCTTTGGACTACTCGGGTAAGGAAGGTAAGATCGAAAAACCCTCTATCGAAAATCCACCAATTCTTGAGTTGAAACAATTGCGAGCAAATCAAATATGTATACTTAGGGATCGATAATACATTACCCGTAATTATTTCCTCTAAGTTACAGCTGAGCAGAAAAGAAGCTGATCAACATGTTGAAGCTACATAAAAAGGCAATAGGGTGGACAATTGCCGACTTGAAGGGAATTAGCTTGGCGGTGTGCATGCACAAGATCTTGTTGGAAGATAACCACAAACCTTCAATTGAGGCCCGGAGGAGACTGAATCATGCCATGAAAGGGGTTGTAATGAAAGAAATCATCAAGTGGCTTGACGCCGGCATTATATACCCTATCTCCGATAGTACGTGGGTAAGTCCGGTACAATGTGTGTGAAAAAAAGGGAGGTATAAATGTGGTAAGCAATGAAAATAATGAACTTATCCCAACCAGGTGTGACCGGTTGGAGGGTTTGTATGGACTATCGAAAGCTAAACAAAGCCACTAGGAAAGATCACTTCCCATTACCCTTTATTGATCAAATGCTTGACCGTCTTGCGGGTAAACCCTTTTACTTGTTTTCTTGATGGTTATTCAGGTTACAATCATATTGCCATAGCACGAGAAGATCAAGAAAAGACAACCTTCACATGCCCCTACGGTACTTATGCCTTCCGAAGGATGCCGTTCGGATTATGTAACGCCCGCAACCTTCCAAAGATGCATGATGGCGCTCTTTTCGGACATGGTCGAAGACTTCCTTGAGATCTTCATGGATGATTTTTCGGTTTTTGGTAATGACTTCGACGACGGCTGTCTCGGCAATTTAGAGAGGTGTTGGCAAGATGCGAAGAAACGGATTTAGTCCTCAATTGGGAGAAATGCCACTTTATGGTAGATGAAGGAATAGTGCTCGCCATAAGATTTCATCCAAGGGAATTGAAGTAGACAAAGCCAAGGTGGACGTGATCGAGAGATTACCCCACCAAATTCGGTTAAAGGAATTGAAGTTTTCTCGGACATGCAGGTTTTTACAGGAGGTTCATTCATAACTTTTCTAAAATCACTAAACTTTGTGTAATCTGCTTGAACAGGATAAAGTCTTCGATTTTGATGATTCTTGCACTCAAGCATTTGAAACCCTAAAGAAAAAGCTTGCCTCGGCACCCATTGTTGTTCCACCCAGTTTGACGCTACCTTTTGAGCTCATGTGTGATGCAAGTGATTTGCGGTAGGAGCAGTCCTAGGCCAACGCACAGGTAAGACCTTCCATGTGATATACTACGCTAGTAAAACTCTTAACGATGCTCAAGTGAATTACACAACAACAGAGAAAGAGTTACTAGCTGTAGTTTTCGCATTTGACAAGTTCCGATCCTATTTAATTGGTACAAAGGTAATTGTTCATACGGACCATTCGGCAATCAAATACTTATTTGCTAAAAATGATGCTAAACCTCGTTTGATTCGTTGGATATTACTTTTACAAGAATTTGATATTGAAATTAAGGACAGGAAAGGAACAGAAAATCAAGTGGCCGATCACTTATCACGTTTGGAACGCAATAGGGAAGAGGACGCGGATCTAGAGATATGAGATGCATTCCCGGATGAACAAATTCTAATCGCCTCGGCAACCCTTGACGCCTCGACAGCCCATGACGCCTCGGTAACCCTTGACGCCTCGACAGCCCATGACACCTCGGCAACCATGGAAGCACACGCCTCGGCAACTCTCAACGCCGCAGCAGTCTTTGACGAGCACGCCTCGGCAATTTTGGGAGCAGACACTACGGCAGCACATGCCCCGGCAATACCCTGGTACGCAGATTTAGTTAACTTCCTTGTTTGTGGTATTTTTCCGTATGGCATTACTCACCAAGGGAAGAAGCGGTTCCGCCATAATGCTAAGCATTACTTTTGGGACGAGCCTCTTTTGTTTAAACAATGTGCAGATCGGGTTATACGCCGATGTGTCCTCAAGAAGAAGTAACAGAATGTACTCGGCAATGCCATTCTTCACCCTATGGAGGACATTTTGGAGGAACTCGCATCATGCCAAAGTCTTGCAATCCGGTTTGTATTGGCCAACATTGTACAAAGATGCCCAAGACTTTTACAAGCAATGTGATCGTTGCCGAGAGGACGGGCAATATCTCTAGGCGACATGAGATGCCACTCGAACATCATCGAGGTGGAAACTGTTCGATGTATGGGGATCGATTTTATGGGACCTCTTCCATCTTCATTCGGCAACCTCTACATCTTACTCGCCGTCGACTATGTGTCTAAATGGGTAGAGGCAGCTGCAGTTCCCAACAGCGATTCCAAGACCGTGCAACGATTCTGCGAGAAAAACATATTTACACGGTTTGGGATGCCGAGAGCAATTATCAGCGACGGGGCAAGCATTTTGACAACAGACTAATTGCCAAGATGTTGCAACGCTCGGCATATCACACAAGATCGCCACGGCATATCACCCACAAACCAATGGGCAAGCAGAAATTTCCAACCGAGAGTTGAAGGGAATACTCGAGAAAAAGTTGTAAATCCCTCAAGGAAGGATTGGTCATTAAGACTAGATGACGACTTTGGGCATATCGACCGCATTCAAAACACCCTTAGGTATGTCCCCCTTCCGACTTGTCTATGGTAAAACATGTCATCTACCGGTGGAAATCGAGCACAAGGCGTCTTGGGCAATCAAGATCGTGAATATGGATTGGGAAAGTGCGGACAAAAGCGCTTGATGGATCTCAATGAGATAGAAGAATTTCGTGCACTCGCCTATAACAAATGCGAATCTACAAGGAGAAAACAAAGCGATGGCATGACAAGAAACTATTGCCACGGCAATTCACGCCAGGGCAACTAGTTCTCCTATTCAATTCTCGGCTAAAACTTTTCCCGGGAAAGCTGAAATCAAGATGGTCGGGACCATTTGAAGTCGTCAAACCATTCTCCCATGGCGCCGTGATAATCAAGTCCATCTCTGACAACCATGAATTCAAAGTTAATGGACAAAGATTGAAGCACTACAATGGTGCCCATGTGGAACGTAACAAGGAAGTGGTCAATTTAGGAGATGCATGAGCATGCTCTCCCTTTTGATATTTTTATTTTTATTTTTATTTTTATTTATTTTTATTTTTGTTTTTGTCGATTATTTAATTATTTATTTTTCATTTTTTTCCGATTATTATTTTTTTTATTATTTTATTATTTTGCCGATTATTAGTAGTTTTAGGATAGATTTTTTTATTATTATTATTCAAGTCTAAGAATCCTATTACACATCTTTATTTATTTTCTTTATTAGTTTATCTTTAATTTTAATCCTTATTTGATTTGTTTTTGAATTGTAGGAAAGGAAGTTCAAGAGAAAGAAGGAATTCTAAACCAAATAGGAAAACATCTTCAACAAGGAAACTAATGGGCTGAATCTAAGGCTTATATAAAGCCTCCAATTCATCCTAACCAAAACCCCTTTTGTCGAAAATTCCTACCAAACCCTAACCCAATTGTCGATTTCCCCTAATCCCACCCACCTATCTTTTCTATAAAACCCATCACCCTTAACCTATTCCTACTTTCTATCTTGCAACTTTTTAGTTTCTTTTCTTTTCTTTGTTTTTACTCACAACCAAGATCATACATGGCATCCAAGATTAAACTTTTAGTTCATCCAAGTTCCTCCAAAGAACCAAGATACAAGAAGTTTGCTACACCGTGGTTCAAGAAAGATTTCAATCAAAGTTTGAAAGCCGGAAGATTCATGAAGAACAAGGCTTTGAATACTCCAGATCTCAAGATTTCAGCCTTGAACCATTCATCTTCAAAAGGATTGCACATCAAAAGTGGCAAATCTTTTGCCATCAACCGGAACCGGGTAACATCTCATGGGTAAGAGAATTCTATGCTCACTCACCTAACCCGGATAATCCTTATGTTTTTGTTCGTGACAAGGCCATACTTATAAGTCCCGAAAGCATCAACACCTTTTACGGACTTTACATTGAGAAGGACGAGCATCAAGCCTTCGTTGACCAAATCAATCCCAAGCAACTCGACAAGGTGCTTCAAGAACTCACTCAACCGGGAACTCATTGGAACGACGGTAAATACAAGGGCACGGTAAATCATCTTCGGCTTAAACCCGAGGCAAAACTATGGAATAAGTTTGTTAAAACTTCTTTAATGCCCTCCACACACAATACTACCGTTGACATACCACGTCTTTTGCTCATACATTCTATTTTGCATAATCGCATCATTAACATTGGAAAAATTATTTGCGATGAGATTTTTGTATGCAGCTCAAAAGATAAGGGTTATCTTTTCTTCCCTTGCTTAATTTCCAATCTTTGCAAGGAGATGCATGTCCCGAGTGAATCCACCGATGAAAAGGCCCTACCCAAGTCTGGTTGGAATCAAACACTAATCCGGAAGCTAATGGGAGAGGCACCGGGAGATTCTTCAAGGCCTCCAATTGCCACGGCAACTCGCCGCCGCGGAAATCCCTAATGCCCAAGCACCTAACGCCGTGGCAACTCGGCCATTAATCCGGGACACTTTGAAGCACTTTTGCACCCATTGGAAAGCCGCCTAAGGCAAATTGAAGATCGGCAACTAATGTTCATGCGGTACATGAAGGAGCACAACAATGCCATCACCCAAGTCATCCTAGAAAAGTACCCGGACAACCGTGTGCCGTTCCCAATATTTCCGCCGATATCCTTGCCACGGCAACCAAGGAAACCGACGCCACGGCAACCAACTCGACAATGCCCCGGCAACCACCGAAAAAGCCAAAGGTAAAGCACCTATGCTGAATCAACTCCTACGGAATCATTTTCTGATTTTTTCAGATTCGGACGAGTCCTCCATTGAACCAATAAAGACCGCACCAATTGAATCCTCCAAGCGAAAAGCCATTGACATTGATGAAGAGGATGATGAGGACAACCCGCACGAGGATCGATTCCACCACCGGCAACAAGAAAACAACCATCGCGTTCAAGCAAGAAAGTCAAGACGCCAACTAGAAGGAAACTAATCATCTACGATGACGAACTCTCGGAGTAAGTCCTCGTATGCATTTTTATTTTTATTGTTATTTTTCGTTATTATTATGCATGCATTGAGGACAATGCCTCACTCGAGTTTGGGGGATTGTTATTAGTAATTACCATGTTTAGTTACATTAATCTTAAGCATTACATTTAGGATACATAAATTGCTTGCCATGCCTTTAATTGGAACAAGAATTGCTTAGATTTGATGAATATTCGATGATGACTTTGCCAATGCACTTAATTGATAGAATTTTTATTCTAGGATAACCATGGAAAAACTTAGAATTTTACTATGATGCTAAATTTGATGAAACTTTGTTGTGGTTTGATTGATTTAAGGAATTCTAGTAAACTTAGGTCGATAATTAATAAATTGGGGGATTAGAATAAAAATTGGATGAATGCTAGAGGTGCCGAAATTGGCTCTAGCATATGCTAAAAAAATTGATCACTAGAGGTGCCAAACTGGCTCTAGGAGGCGTTAAAAAAATTTTAACTAGAGGTGCCAAAACCGGCTCTAGTCGATTAAATTAACTTAAGAAAACTAAAAATAAAACACTAGAGGTGCCGAAATTGGCTCTAGTTAAAACATGTTAAAAAGAACCCAATGAAGTAATTTGAAAACCTATTGTTTGCATAGAATCGAAAAATCAACTTGCACACAACTCCGCACACACTCACAAGCATTATAGTTTGATTCCGAGTAATTCCTCGTTTTTTGAAAAATAAAAAGCCAATCATACTTTGTGCCCCGATTGAGAGAATTGAAATCAAGTTCAGAGCTAAGCTTGTGAAAATTTGAAGTCTTGGCAGGTAATTATGAGTTTGCATTGCTTGAGGACAAGCAATAGTTCGAGTTTGGGGGTGTGATAAGTGTTCAAAAGTACTATTTTTCTTACCCTTTTTACTCATATTATTGTTAGACTTAGGCTCATATTAGTTGCATAGTTAGCCATTCATGCATTAATTCATGTTTCCTTCAATCGTTGAGCTTGATTACATAACTTGGTGATTTTTTTGTAGAAATAGATGCTGCTTTGGTGTGTTTTTGTGTGTGTATGTGCAGGATCACTTGCCAAAGCAATGCCGAGCTAGTTGCCAGGGCAATGCATGAAGGATATGCCGAGCTAGTTGCCAGGGCAGTGCATGAAGGAGACGCCGAGCCAGTTGCCATGGCATTTGTCGACAAAGACCAAAAGCAATATGGATGTCGAAATTCATGATTTTACAAGCCCAAGATGACATGGAGCAAGGTCCAAGCCCAAAGGAATTTGATTGCCATGCAGAGATTAAAGAAGAATTAAATTCCAAGAGGATAGGAGAAGTTCTAATAGGAATAAAATTATAATAAAGAATTATATTCTTTAAAGATAATTTAATTCCAACTCAAACTCCTCCTCAAAGAAGGACTTTGGCCTAGCCCTATAAATATCAAGGAGATTTCGACAATTCAAAGGGGGAGAGCAAGAGGGAAATTTCGGCAAGTCCAAGTAGGGCAAGAGGAGAGAATTTTCGACAAGCATCAAGGGCAAGGAGGATTTCGACAAGCCTCTTCCTTCATCTTTGTTCGATTGGGTTCATGCTAGGGATTAATTATCTTGTGTTTCTTTGGAACCTAGCCATGAACTAAATTTACTTGGCTATGGTTATTGTGTTTTGTGGTTGTGAGAAACTATTGGTTTTTGTTTAGGTAATAAGAGTTTGCACTTTCAAGGTTTATTCATTCTTGATTCTTATTATTGTTTTGAGTGAATTGGGAGAGGATCTCGTGATTTCATCCATTTATCTAATATCGGGAGAGTTAGATTCAAGAAACGAATGAATATGATCTTTATTCAATCCAATGATGGTGAAGATTAATCCGGCTTAGGAATAAGTTAAGGATTTCAACGGCTAAGAGGAGCGCAAGATTGGTTGTTGTTCACCCTTGATTCACGCAGGATGTATTATCAAGGCATGCACAAGTAGCTAGAGTTTTAACTTAGGGATAAGAAGAAACCATTGAAGAACGCTCCGCCGAACCTTGAAGTTGCTGCCCGATCGCCCAAGTAGTTGCCCAACTAGTCGCCCAAGCAACCATCAATTAGTTGCCAAGGCAACCCCGTACAGCAAGTCGCCACGGCAACCGAGTTGCCCGTGCACTCTTTACCAAGACAATCCAATCGGCTATCACACCTCAACTCACGATAACCTAGCCTATCTCTCTCATTCAATTCATCTTTTCTTTTACTTAATTGCTTTCTAGATTAGTTATTAGTTAAAACTTCTATAATCCTTCACTTGTGTTTTTACTTTTTGATTGCAAGAGACTAGATTCTTGAAGTGGCACCAATCCCTGTGGAGACGATATCTTTTATACTATAACTTGCGACGTGTATACTTGCACAATTGCGTAGCACTTATTACGCGCAACACAAAGTCCCATTTGCCAAAGAAGAGAGACAAGACAAGCTCAAGTCATCTGGGATAAGAGAAGGTCATATCCTAATAAGCTGGGGTAGGACCAGCATCAGATAGAAAGGGCTCCATGAGGCTTAGTCGCATCGTCAAGAGATTGATCCTACTTGAGATGCTAGACGTTGCTAATGTTGCAGGATCGGGATTCATAGTAATCTTTTGTGAAGCTGTAATCACTGGATATGGGTCCCAAACATCTAAAAAAGAAGTAAATGTAAGAAGAAACAAGCAGGAAGGGGCGATCCCGACCTGCACTAATTGCCATTCATTTGAAGGCATAGTGAGGACAAGCCAAAGTCCCTGTCCTGAACTTGCAATACGGTACGGGCTAAGCCGTGCCAAGAGTTAGGGTAATAGGGTAGGCATGAAATTTTTTTTGTTTTTATAGAGTTGTTTAAATGGTTTGAAAGCTAGTCAAGTTGGCAGTTTCCTTTGTTTTTTCTGCCCAACCAAGCACACAAGTCATGCTTCTTATGGTATAAGAAAGTCTCTTCTTATAAGGATTTAAGTCAATTGGTGCAAGCTAGGTAAGTGCTCACGTACTACTAATAGAGGTAAGATAAGCGTTTACGGGCAGAAGGTTTAATGTTTTCTAATTGGTAACCTTGTGCCAAAGCATCTAATGTGGGTATGGGCCTTGGGAATAAGTCGTCTACGTCTTTCTTTATTCTCGTGCTTTAAGTTCTAAGTTCTTGGATTAGGTCCCCAAAGTGGGTACATAGCGATTTAAGTTTTCTTTTGAAGAAATCCAGAGATCGAGCCAAAACAAAGCAAGACGCGATTCCCCTTCTCTATTTCTTATGGATCGCGCCTTACGAGAACGCTGCTGGTCAGGAATGACGGAAGGTGCGAGATCAGATCGAACCTCTTCGACCCTAAAACTATATCAAAAATGAAAGCTTCCTTACCGAACCAATTCCTTTAGGCAATTTACAAGAAGCAATGGCTTATAAAAAGAAGCGAGTCCGAAATAGAGAGGCCTTCGCATCTTTCAAAGGAGGGCCCACATAAGACCGTGATAAACTACTTCTAGCTTATCAATTGAGGAAGTGAGTGGTTGAGAGCACAGATGTACAATAAAAAAGGTCGTCCCGGGCCACTAATATCGGCTGCTGAGTCAGGTATTCTTTTATGCTTTCGAATGTATCTTGGCATGCTTGGTCTTAAACAAACTTTACCCCTTTTTTCATTAGACGAGAAAAGGGTTGGCACTTGCCTTATATATTGGCGATAAACTGATTATATAGGTCAGCCGTCCTTGGATGGAAGCCTCTCAATTCCTTGATATTAGTAGGAGACGGTATCCCCAATATGTGTTTTGTTTTGGCGGGATACACCTTAATCCTCTTATTTCATACTATGAATCCCGAGGAATTTCCCTAACAATACTCTGAAGAAGCACTTTATAGGGTTCATCTTCAGGTTGTGTTGCCTAAGCCTAAGGAAGACTTTTCGTAAATCTTCCAAGTGGTCGACTCTTTTACGGCTTTTTACGGCTAGGCCATCCACGTAGCATTCTACGATTTTATGCAATATCTCTCTGAAGATTTGCTTCATAGACTGTACTTCGTATCCTGCATTTTTTTAACCCGAAGGGCATGCCTATATAAGGTAAGAGTCAATGCCGAAAGGGGTATGGAATGGGCAAATCTGTAGAGGTCGTCCGGGTACTTTTCCTCCCTACCTAATAAAATCGATGTTGCGAAGCTTCTGCACCTCTTTCCCTATCTTTTCCATGAGTAGAGGGTGGAACCTTCTATGTGCTTGTTTTATCGGCCTTGCATCTTACCGAATTTTGAGCTCATAGACGGTGACCTCTTTCAAACCCTGGCATCTCTGCATAGCGGAATGCAAAACAGATCACGAAACTATTAGAGAGGTTGAGTATACTACATCACTTCTTCAGGAGCAAGTTGGGCATTGATGAATATCGGGCGTGGTTCATCGTCCGTACCAAAATGGATCTGCTTGACTTCGTCTTTCGTGGGAGGAGCTTTACATAATATGGGGCTCCTTTCTTTCTGACGCTGCACGTGTTAAGGCTTGGAGTTATTCTTCATCTTCCTCACCTGATTCATCACTATCGGGGCTCTATTAGTAAATTAGGACTGCTGTGAAGTTTACTGCTACTGCTAGAGAAAGGAAATCATCTAGTTAAACTTCAGGGTCTCAGCCTTCTATAGTGGACGACTCATAAGCTTCAAATTCTGACCCATCTCTCGTTCCATAATCTGAGATGTACCACAGGCCGTACGTCGAAAAGCGGATAGCCTCCATTTCTTTTAATGTATTCTTTTGTGCCTTCGTTAAGCCCCTTCCCATTTTTTAGTCCGACAGAATTTTCCAAGTCATAGCCCATTTTTTGCATTATCTTATTAGCAATAAGGCCATAGTTGGAAAATTCTGGACTCTCTTCTGTAGCAATAGGCTTCACCTTCAAAGCATATGCTTAAGTTGCCCTGTTTTATATAATGGGTCCCCTGCTCCCAGTCATTGGTACCACGAAGATAGCTCCCCCAGGTTTCTCAATTGACGAGTGGCACACCAGAGGTGATAGTAGAAGACATACGCCTACGCGCATTGCCTACCCTATTGGGCCTCTTCTTCACTATCAGATGTGACACTAATAGTGACCACATTAGATGAGCTTTTCTTGTTTTTAGCTGCCGGAATGACCAATGGCTTAGATCTCCGCGTTATGAGAAATTGGGAAGGTATTTTCATTTTTCTTATGGAATGAATAAAAACCTTAGGCTTTTCTTCATTTCATGACTTCTCTCTCAACTCCTACTCTTTCCTCAGTCCAAGAGCCTGGTTCTTCTGCCCTTTAGGGAGGCAGAATTGACCTTCTTTTACCTCATTCCATAGATTTCAGAACGCTTTCTTTGTTTGCGATTGGTAAATCCCTCGTAGGTTATTTTTAGAAAGAGCTTCCCCTTGATCTCTGACCATCAATATAGGCAATTCAATGTTTTCGATAAGTTGAATTGTAAATGTCAGATTGATCCTCTAGATTTAGTTACTTTTAAGAGATAGTTATATTTTCTTTTTAAAGAGTAGACTAAAGGAAAAGAGCTCCTACCCGCTTTAAAGAGGTTTTTATTGAAGAAATTTATTGTACGAGAAAAGGTAGCTAATATTTTTAACTTCCGGATCCATTTGCCTTTAAGCTTTGTTTTGCAAGATTCGTTCCAGACCTTTTTTAATATTGTCTATCCCTACCCTTTGGTTTGACCAAGTAGAAGGGCAGGTCCTTTGAACCTTTCGTAGTCTTCAGGACTTAAACCACTTGATTTAGTAAGCTCCTTCATACCCACCCTATGGACAAAGATTTGTTCCACCATAGTGGTGATATCAGCCCAGCAGGACAAGCAGTAGCTTACGTAAATAGCTGATATCAGGGATTGCAGCTCACCAGCCTGTGAAGCCTATAAGCAAGCAAATAACGAGGCAGATGTCTCTAAAGTAGGAATAAAAAAGCTCATCCCAAAAGGGGAGAAAGCTTTTATTATGTCTTTCCCCTAGGAGGACTTTAGCTATCCTCTAACGAATAACGAATCTGAAAGAAAGCTCGACCAAGGGTGCACTTTTAAGCCATATTAATTAGGTTGTGAAGGTCACAATGGCGTGGCTATGAGACCCAGATTAAACGTAGGAATTAGTGCTGAAAGCCCTAATAAATAGTAAGTAGAAAATGAAAAGTAGCCCAGCTCAAGATAGCCAAGATGTGTGGAGTAGGGATAGTCCAAGACAGACCGATCTCTATTCTTCTGCTCACGTTTACAAGGTTTCCCACTCACTCTATTGAGTTACAGCCCTTGTTGAGTTCTACAAGAAAACATCTCGATAGTTCTGCAACCTATGGTTGATGCCCCACCCGAGCTCTAATTCTATACTCGATTTGCCGGTTCTTCGTCCGAGCGGTCCCTGAGGATGCAAAAAGCCAATAATAGGAGTGGTTAACTGGACAATTTTCGTTCCTAGGAGTGGGGTCTGGACGGTTTACCTATGTTCGGCTAAGGCTAATCTCGAGGTTTTTGAAATGAAACAGTGAATTATCTTATTCACCCGATCTTCGTCCATATGGTACTTAGCATTTTCTTCCTTCCAAAGGCTTGTTGTTCCTTTGTCTACCCGATCTATAAAATGATTATTATCAAGATGATTTTTTCTTTTTTTTTTCTACGCCAATCTCGAAAGACCATGATGCTCATTCAACCCTGAAAATAATGCACTGAAAAGGCTACCTCCTCTTATAGCGATGTCCCTTTTTCGCTAAAAAATGATGTTTTTCGAGGGTGTTTGAAAGGTGTTTGTGATTCTTTTGGATATAAAATGTTTATTCCGTGGGGGTTTTTTTAAAAAAAATGCATTTTTTAAAAAAATGGAGTCGCCACCGGCCACTTAGGTAGGCCGGACACCATAAAATCAGAGATTCAAAAAGATTGGGTTCGGGAGTCGGTTACGGATGGGGAAGGATTAGCACCCCCACACCGCCCAAAATTGGTACTTTAATAATTACCGCTTTATTAATATTGGATTTTCCGGATTAAAGTGGCAATTATTTTAAAATTCGGTCATAATTGCGAATAAATTTTAAGGGCCCCGTTATCCGAGAATAAACGCCCAACCACTATCACTACGCCTGATACTGGCCCCGTTTACGCTCGGATAAAAGGGCACCGCATTAACAATTTATATACCATATGCAATCTTAGTGACAAAAATATAAGACATAGCAGATAATTTAAGAACAGTAAATATTCACATATCAGAATACTAGTCTAACATAAATGAAATACATAATTAAAACGCACATATACATACCAAGCTTAATATCAGATAAAAGCAAACTTAACATGCCACAATAACAAGGTAGGAATAAATACATATATAGACGAACATATATTTAAAAAAGACATACATACTAGTGATAAAACATATTTCAACATATATGGGATAATATATCATACGAAAAAAGGTAAATATACTAACATGTAACCCTAAAAAACAAGAGAACATACACACATACAAAAATACGAAATATACCATGTACGAATCAACTAAAACATAACATGCTAAATATGAATAACCGAACAAAAAAGATATATAATTATCATAAACTTAATACACATATACATGTAAACATAAAAATACATGACATATACGAGGGATATATAATAAGACAAGAGACTACATTAACATATACGATTATAATACGAACATGAGTATTTACATAGAAACAGGATTGAAATGAAAGAAAAATAAAAGTCAGTGGCAGAAATTAAAGAACAATAATGGGTAATTTAAGGACTAAAATGCGAAGTAAACAGAACCTAAAAGGATCAAAACTGTAATTGGACCAAGGGGCAGACCCAAAATGAAAAGTTCAAAAATGCGGGATGGTTAAAGGGGTAATTTTACCATTTAAAAACTGATTCGGTGTAATTTTAGGAATTTGGATTGCAAGATTTTGAAATATAAGAGGGACGAGTTGTAAATATACCATGCGGCAAGACAAAAGTGAAAATATTGGAAACGCGGGGATTTAGTATGTAGTTTACCCATTTAACGAAATAATAACAACTATATAAACCCTATTTTTAGGCGAAACCAATTTTCTTTCATTTGCTTCATTTTCGATTTTATAACTGACCCTTGTTCTTGATTTCTCTCAAACCTTCCCCATGAAACCCGAGAATCCGGCGGCCGGCCGCCATGTTCTCTCGCATGACCGCCCCTTAACCGGCGCCGGCGAGCCTTGAAAACACACCAAAATAACCCCGTTTCACCCTCGACACGAATCCGAGGTTGGATTGGAGGATAAGCCTCTATTTGCCCTAGATCTAGGAAATCGAAGCTAAAAACCTATTTTTAAACCCAAAACGAAACTACCAGGGGTCTTCCCCTCCCTTTAGTTCACCGTATCTAGCTTGGGGAAGCCGAAAGGCTTGTCACTGAGGAGGGGAGACCCACAAACAGCGACGGTAAGAACACTCCCTCTCTTTTTTACTTCTTTTGTGTATGCATGCAAAAAAAAAAAAGGGAAACAGTATTACCATTTGGACTTTTCTTTCGATTATAACTTGACTGGTTACAACTTTGTTCCTTTCGATTACAACTCTCTGTTTGCTCTATTACAACTCTATCTGTTACAACTCTCTCTGTTACAACTCTCTCTGTTTGCTCTGTTACAAATATTTGTTTCCTACATATATATGCATGTCTTTGTTTTGGTGCAAGTTGCATGTTATTTGCCTTTTTTCAGATCCGGGTGACATTTCTTTTCTTCTTTGTGTTTGACATGTTACGGCGCGGTGGTTGAAGATCGGCATGGTGGCGGTGTGGGGTTACGCCCGGCGGCGGAGGCGTGTTCTCGGCCGTTAGATCGGATCGATCTAACGGTTGAGATGGCTTGAAGGATGGGCGGCCCGGATGAAGCCTCGATTTGGTGAAACGGCTCCAAATCGTGCCGCGTGGAGCTCGGCGATCGAGTCGGAGCGCGTGGGGTTCACGCCGCGCGTGGGATATCAAAGCGTCCGGCGTGGACCGTGGCAGCGCGCACGTGGCACTCGAGCGGTCCATACATGTGGAGCCGCGGTGGCGCGATATTTTTGGCTCCTTGGTTAGATCGTGGCCGTTGGATCGGATCTTGATCCAACGCCCACGGTCACCACACACCTGATGAATTGTAATTAGATAGGGTTTGGGCTTAGGCCAACCGGGCCTTGTAATTATTTGTAATTGGACTTGGTGTAATTTATTTATTTAATATATATATATATATTTAGGATTTCATTTCATATATCTCGCCCAATAATATTAATAATAATATAATTATAGCGACAATACACATACATAATACAAGCGTATACTTATACAAACATTAATTAATATAACATACTAGCATACGTCTGGATAATCATACACATGATTAACATAACATCTATATACATTAAACAAATACACTCGTACTCTATAGATACATACGCGACACACATACACCATTAATACATTATACATACATAGCTTATAATATACATGCACACACCACACCTTATATATATTAGTAACACTCATGCACCTAATAAACATATAATATGATATGTATACATGCAACACTAATATGTATTTACATGATAAAAATGAGTAATTCTGATTTGCCTCTCTTTGCTTGTTCTCATGGAATGGGAAACAAAGCAAAGATTCATAAGCACTCATTTTTATCAGGACTTCCTGTTTGTAGCTTTGGAAAAAGCGTGTTCTTTTGGACATCTCCTCTCTTCCTTAGCTGAATCTTCGGGCTCGTAAGTTCTTCCTATATAGAGCTTCGTCACCTTCCGATCTTGGAGCTACAGGCTCTTCCTATATAGAACCCTTCGCTCTGAAACCTCGAGTTATGAGTCTTTCCTATATAGAACCTTTCACTTCGAGACTGTAAAGCTTGGAGTCCTTCCTATATAGAACTCTTCGCCTTCAACGCTGGTTTCTCCTATATAAAACCTTTTGCGCCGCTGATGGATTCTTCCGACTGGGAGTTCCTCATATATAGAACTGATAGTCTTCAAACCCTGGAGCCGTCAGTCCTTCCTATATAGAACTTTTGGCGTCTGAATTCTCAGAGCTACAGGTTCTTCCTATATAGAACCTTTCACTCTAAGACAGTGAAACTCGGAGCCTTTCCTATATAAGACTCTTCGCTTTCGACACAACAGGTTTCCTATATAACCCTGTGTCATAGGTGAATTCCTTCAACTGGAGTTCTTTTTGAGATTCTGGATTTAGGGTTCTTCCTCTATGGAACCTTTCACTGGGGCTTGAAAATGTAGGTTCCATTTTTTTTACGAGGCTGTTGCCATTTTTGGACCTACGCTACTAAGACTGTCGCATCATGCCCAAAGAACTTATTGATGGCCCAAAGGACTTACCATCATGCTCGAAAGACTTACTGATGGCCCGAAGGACTTAACATCGTGCCCTAAGGACTTACCGATGACCCGAAGGATTTAACATCTGGGTCTCACGCCGCTATGGCTGCCGTTCTTTAGGGACTTACGCCGCTATGCTGCCGCACCATGCCCGAAGGACTTACTAATGGCCCGAAGGACTTATCACCATGCTCGAAAGACTTATTAGTGGCCCGAAGGACTTAACATTGTGCTCGAAGGACTTACCGATGACCCGAAGGATTTAACATCTGGATCTCACGCCGCTATGGCTGTGTTTCTTTAGGGACTCACGTTGTTATGCTGCCGCATCATGCCCGAAGGACTTATTGATGGCCCGAAGGACTTATTACCACGCTCGAAAGACTTATTGGTGGCCCGAAGGACTTAACATCGTGCCCGAAGGACTTGCCGATGACCCGAAGGATTTAACATCTAGATCTCGCACCGCTATGGCTGTTGTTCTTTTGGGGACTCACGCCGATATGTTGCCGCATCATGCCCGAAGGACTTACTGATGGCCCGAAGGACTTATCGATAACCTGAAGGATTTAACATCTGGATCTCACGCCGCCATGGCTGTTGTTCTTTTGGGGACTCACGCCGCTGTGCTGCCGCATCATGCCCGAAGGACTTACTGATGGCCTGAAGGACTTATTACCACGCTCGAAAGACTTATTGGTGGCCCGAAGGACTTAACATCATGCCCGAAGGACTTATCTATAACCCGAAGGATTTAACATCTGGATCTTGCGCCGCTATGGCTGTTGTTCTTTCGGGACTTTGGTAAATTCTTCGATAATTCTTCAAATACCTATTTAGGAACAAGCAAAATTGACATGCCCCTATCTATATGATGCATGAGATGTTGTGTTTTCTTTCTCCTCTTTTTCTTTTTTCTTGTTTCTTTTTCTCCCTTTTTTTATTATTGTTAATCTTATGTCCTGTAAAGTCATTCTTCGGATTTCTCTATTTCCTTTCCTTTTGCTGTGTGCTTCATTTCTGTCAAATTTTGTTCAATGAGCACCCGCTCTTGTTCTTTTGCACGAGCATCCGCCTTTCTTCTTTGGGGTCTCTGCCTGCTTCACCAACAAACACTATATCATGCGTGCGTAAAGATTCTTACTATTCTTTATGTTCGCATTGCCCCATTCGATCGTGGTCGGCTACCTTCGATTCTTTTGACCCAACATTACGAGTATTCGTTAATTTCATCATCGGGGTGAGCGAAATGCTTCTTAACCTCAATCTTCTTATTGCCTCTTGGCGGGCATTATTCATCGATCTCTGTGCTTTAATTCTTTGGAGACTCAATGTTTACTTTTTACCGTCCCCCACTTTGTGAGCTCATTCTTGTCATGTTTCGTCCTTCATTTTCTTGAACCAAACAAGTCATCATGGTTGGAATCCGCTTCTTGTTCTTGAGCTGTCGACACCTATACTACATTATCATTTTCATTCTATGCATTGTGAAAGTCGTTTTTGGTTAGGGGCTCCAATAGTATTCGCAACCTTGTGTTACGGATCTTACCCACGAAGTAATACATGGAAACCTTTTGTTGCTTTAACTTGTCAATTTGCTGATTGGTGTTCCCTTTGAAGGGTATCATTTAGATTAACATACAAGATTTTGAAAACACAGCATAGGAGCTGCGGATATCATGTGCAAAGTGGCTTAGATTCAACCACTTGTTAATTCAAAGATGTGAAGTCTTCCACGGTGAATCGGTTCATCCTCATGATTACCAGCGCGTTGCTGAGTACTACTCTTTCTCAATTCTCATTATCTACTCGCCCCCAAAAGGGTTGGCTTGTATAACCACTCGAACACAGAAATATTACTCTAGGAATAGAGTTACGGGTGGTGTGAGTTTTAATTTTACCTATGCTATCGCCTATTTTTTTTCTTTTTTCTTTTTCCTTTTTCATCATTTTTTCTTTTTCCTTTTTTGTTTTTTTTTTTTTTAACATTATTTGAGGAAATCAATTAAATCACAGTCATTTGTCTTGAGGACAACGATGGAGCAAACAATATTGCCCAAGTTACTCGGCATAGTCACGATTTGAAAATATTACCATCACTCATGGAGCTAAGGTTTCTTGAATTGGATGATGTATCTCCACCCTATCGCTTCGCCGAGTGCCCCAAAATTTCCATACTCTTATCCGAACAAGCCTATTACTGGGTTTGAACATAGAGTACTTTTTATTATTATTTTTCTCCTTCTTTATTTTTATTTCTTTTTCTTTCTTTTCTTTTTTCTTCAATTCACCTTTTTTTTTATTATTTTTTTTCTTTACTACCTAGAAGATTATGCCTAGAGTTTCAATTTCAAGCAACTCTACATGGTTGACATTTAGAGCTTTTTCGTCCTTGAACATCATCGAAAGAGTAATAATCTCGCTTTTTTTTGAGAGTCCGGTGGGGAAGATCACACATCATCGTTGTCACGACATCTATCTAATGTCACATCTTGCAATTGATATCCAGTGTCCTACAACGGTGAAAATATCTATGTGCTTTCAAAAACATTAAATGTTAAGCGAAATGTGTTCTTTATTGAAAATAAAAATCAACAAACATGCCACATCACAAAAGATCTTTTGCCACACGGGGCCACATGAGAGTTGATTCATTATATTACTTGAAGGTATTCTAATGTAGAGGCATCTTGAACTTCTTCGAGCACTATGTAGACTTGCTTCTCATCCTTGGTCTTCCAACGCTTGA
>CM033751.1:28474671-28663255 GCA_019671005.1 Hibiscus mutabilis
TTCAAGGTTTAGGGTTTATGGGTTTGGAGTTTGGGCTTTATGGTTTCAAATTTGGGGTTTAGGGTTTAGAGTTTAGGCTTTATGGTTTCAAGTTTAGGGTTTATGGCCTATGGTTTGTGATTCATGGTTTAGTGTTTAAGGTTGGGAGTTTAGGGTTTGAGGTTAGGGATCATTGTTTAGGGTTAGCATATTTACAATGGTGTAAATATGTGAAAAATAGTATGAGGGTATAATTGACAAAACTTTTTCTACCTCATGATAAATATCACCCAACTTGCGTACAAAATAATACGTCATATTAAATTTCACATATACCAATCGCAAATGTAAAAGTAAGTTTCGTAATAGATATGTATTAAATAATACAACACGCCAGTTACAACCCAACCAAACGAGCGTATTGAAAAAAACAATATTTGCATAGAGAGCACACTTCTAAAATGAGCCTGATAAAGATTAAACATTTCGGATGTTATGAAACAATGATAATTTTTTTAATATACGGGTGCGATTGTATGTGGGAGATATTCATATTTTTTCTTAATATTTTGATAAGGCACACAAACTATTCAGACAAATACTCAAATTCGAATATCTTAAGATAAACATTAATTTTTTTTTACTGAAGTCATTAGCTGGGTTTAAGGACAAAACCTTTTAAATTGGTCAAACAATGGCTAACGTATTTTCAAGTGCAAAGTTTCGAAGGTTTATGGGGGGTAAAATAAGCAATGGAAGGGGGGTTCATTGGGTAAAATGCGGTCAGCGGAGTTATAATGGACAATGGTTATAGTTTTAGCTTATTGGGGTAAAACATGTAATGAAATGGGTTCATTTTAAGCCCATATGTGCAGTGCTTGAGAGAGAATAAAAAAATAAAACAAAATAAAAGGTTCCATACAATATTAAATATTAAAAGATACTTTGAGTTTTTATTTTTAAAATTTTAGGTTAAAGTAGGACTTATTTGTTTATTTATCTACCTGTATTTACTATATATGGAAGGGTTAAATGAGTAGGTGCCACCAGGGGAGCCATGATTTAGGATCGGAAGGTAAAACATAAATGTTTGAAAGTAGGGATGGGTAAATTTATAAATAAATTAATTTTAAAAAGATTTACATAGGAGGACCAAAGTGAAGAAAACTGTATTGGGGTGCCACAAGTTAATTTAACACTAATTAAAAAATTAATGAAACATTCTTATTTTAAACCTTAATTTTAAATGTAAATATGTTAATTTAGGGTTTAAGGGTCTTACATAGATTTTTAAGTTTAGAATTTAAGGTTTACGTTTAGAATTTAGTGTTTAAAATTTAAACTTAAAATTTACACAATTTGTGTATCAGAAAATAATTTGTATTATTATTACAAGTATATTTTCATACTTTTATATCGACCCTAAATAAAATAGCTACAATTCACATTTGAGAATCAAATATGAGATCAACAAATTCATATAAAATTCTGTTATCACTTCACCGATAATTATTTTTAACTAAATTTTATAAATATGGTATTTTATATAAAATATTTCCATTCAGCCACATTATAAGTGTAACGAAATTTAGTATGTATATGTATATAAATACATAGTTAATTATATCTTTAATCATTAATAAAATATCAAACGTTTATTTAGGTGGAAAGAAAAAAAATCAAGTTAATAAAAATATATTACTTAAAAAATGACACTGATATTTAAGAATTTGTTATTTTCATTATTATTATTTTAACCCTAAAGTAAATTACTAATTCAACTTTATCATCTTCTCCTTCCACGAATCACATTTTGCATTTGAATTTAGAATCTTAAAATTTTGAACATTATTCGAACCCTTTGATAAGACACGCACATTTTACAAACAAAACTACTTAAACTTGAGTATCGTAAGATGAACATAATCTTCTTTTTTTTCACTAAAATCACTCGTTGAGTTCATTTTATCTTAGAATTTAAATTACTGATTTATATATTCATTCACAATCTAAACACTAGATCTTATTAATTAACAATATGAAATTTTTGAGGATTTTAAAACCTTATATTTAAGCCTTACAGTTTTAATGATTAATTATTATTATTAGAATATATTATTTAAAATCGTAATTAATATTTTAAGCATTATTCATTACACGTTGATAGATCAAGTCAATTTAAAAATAATTCTCATAAAAATTAATTAAATTCAAGTTGGCATCCCATCTACTGTCAATTCTACGTGCAACAGTGATTATGATTAAGGGTTAGTTTGAGATTGCTTTTTAAAAGCGTTGTGACAAAGTATTTTTGAAAAGTGCTGTGAAAAATTTAACTGTTTATAATTGTTGTTAAAAAGTATTTTTTTTAAAAGATAAAATGACTGTTTTAGATATTTTGTTGTAAAATATAAAAAAAAACATAAATTTTAAAGAAATTATAGAAATTAATATAATTTACTTATCATTTTAGTTTGAATATATAAATCACATTTTAAAAGTTAAAATTACATGAAAATAGCTATTACAAACTCAAATATATTATCTTACATACTTAAAATAAATTTCAAAAGGAAAATAATTTTATAAATATTAAAAAAATAGATCAATACTTACAATTTGAAGTGTTTTCAACTTGTAATACATATTTTTTTCCAGTTTCAACTCTTTATTTTTGCTTATTTTAACAAATTTTATGAAGTGAAAAAATAAATTAAAAATTAAAAGCAAAAAAATAACAACTAAATAAGAACTTATCATTTTTTATATTTCCTTAAGCTTTCACCACTGCTAGCTCTTAAAACTACACAAAATTATATTACAAGAAAATCAAAATCAATAAAAACTAGAAATCAAAATAAAAAAAAAATCAAAACTACTAGCTTTTACTGAAAGCACCGTTGGGATAATAAATTAGAGCAAATTTATCTTTTCTCTTCTAACCGAGATTTTACATCGCCAATGCTAAAAAATAGCTTCTTGGTTTGATTTAGAATCTCAGTTTCGAACGCACGTTTACTCCAATATTTGTTTGTTTAGGAGTGCTTTTGTATTTCAAACGAGATTTTGAGCCAAAATCACTTTTCAACCTCAATCATGAACGGGGCTAAGGCTTGATTTTTTATGCTTTTTCATGCCTAAAATCACTTTTTAAGTAAAATCAATGTAAAATACTTATTTTTCAACACTAAAATTACTTTTAAAAGTAATTTTCTACCCCCAACTAAAAGATTAGATCTTATATCTTTTAGAGTAAAAAAATTGGTTTGAAAATAAGATTATATTTTTACCCTCTATTATTTAATTATAATTTTGTTGTTAAACTAATGTTTAACCTACATAATTATAAAATAATATATATTTTATAACATTTAAATTGAGAATAAAATTATTTTATTTGTAATTTGTTTTAAATTTATTATGAATTTGATATTATTATGTTCGTTTATAGTCTGTAATATAGTTTATATTTTCAAATTAAAGTTCCCCAAAAAATATTTTTTATTATAATGTAAGTTAATTTATTTCGCATATCATAATATTAGCGAATTGGAACATCATCCTTTACGATATCATATCTAAAATAGATATTTTATCTTTTTAAAATCATTTTTTACATCAATGCCATCACTAAAATTTCAAACCCAACTTTTCAAAAATATTTTTTTACATCACTTTTAAAACCACTTTTCTAGTGTACTTTTTAAAAGCAATCTCAAATTAAGCCTAATACAAATTGTGGACAATAATACATTATTAAGGCTAGGGTTGACATTTCCCATGTACATTTGCGTGTATTAAATTTAACAAATTAAACTAAATTCATTTATTATTATTTATTTTAAAATTTTGTCTTATTAATGTTTGTCAATTCGACCTCAATTTAATTGTAAAATAACTTGAAATTATTATTTTAAAAGACATTAAAAATAATATTTTTTTGTATTTTTTATACTTTTATATAATAGGTCTACAAATAAAATAAAATCACTACTTAAGAATTGAACACAAGATTAATACATTTACATACAAATAATTTATTTTTAAAACTATATGTATTGGCTAATTAAGTTCTATAAATATTTTTCAGTTGTCTACACCTTAAAATCTAATATATATATATATATATATATATATATATATATATATATATATTAAAAATATTATATTTCGATACACAAGCTGTGCAAAAAAATTACATAACTCTTCATATTTAAGTTATAAAATTTAAAGCCTAAATCCCTACCTCTAATACCCTAAAACTTAAACCCTGAACTTTAAATTCTAAACATGAACCTTAAATTCTACACCTTACAACTTAAACCCCTAAACCCTAAACCACAATATAAATCTCTAAAACCTAAAATTGAAAGGTACACAAGCTTGTGTATCAAAATATTTTTCTTAAATTTTTTTTGGATAAACATTACTTTTGGTCACTAAATTATTATTTTGTGCAAAACCATCATTAACGTTACATTTTTTATTTTAGTCATTAATGTTATTTTTGTTTAAATTACCAATCTATTACTTTTTTCTTATTTTGATCACTAAGCTATTCTCAACTTTCACGAAACAATAACCAGCTTCATAAATATAGGGTGACATTTGGAATCTGAAATCAAGGAATATGTTGTTCTAGAAGCAAGGGGAATGAAAGCTCTCGGAAGCTACCGGTTCATGGCTTATCCCTTAAATTCCATTTTTTTTTAATTTTAGTTTAGTGCATTATGTCACGGGGCTAGACTTCTGAACCAGCCCAACGTGCGGCCTTAGTCGATGTTCTTAGACAAACGACTAGTAAGCCTGAATCCTCACTCCAGAAGATCGAATTCTTCCAAGGCACACAAACACAAGATCGTTCCATGAGGAAACGAACAAAAGAGAAAGGCAACAAGAACAAAAGAAAGAACGCTCAAGAACGCGAAGAGCACTACAGAGTGTTTTTAGAGTAAATGCCAAGTGTATTACTCAAATGATGGATGATTCCAATTGAGGTGGGAGACATCTATTTATAGTTGAATCCCCATACAATGAACAAACGAGATCAAATCACACTAACGACTTAGATCGAAAGCCACCTACCCAATCTACACTAACTAAGGAAACTCTATCACTATGAAATTCTTTCCTTAAGTTTGTGTTTACATTGAGAGGTATTCTTATCCCTCGAAATATTCCCTGGTAAGATACCATCTATTAATTTACCAGGCTCAATGTATTTGGGCTTTCTTTTAGTCTCCAACGATCGGACCAAGTCAGGTAGTCTTCTAGGCAAGGCAGACCTCTTGGGTTGCTTGTTGAGCATCTCACTCGGACCTAAATATGCGGGCCGTGACATTCTCCCCTACCAAATCCGGCGATGCCCTCATCGCTGTCTCAGAAAGGACTTCGCTTGGTTGATCTTGGATCTTCCATGGTACCTTGGCTTACTCCCAACTCAGAATCGGGCAATGATGTTCCCCCATAAGAACGGCTCCCCCCAAAAGGAGCACTCGACTCAGACTGGGTTGTCTTCTCATACAAACTGCTCGCCTTGGTTTCTTCCGCCATGTAACTTTTCCTCGCTCCGTATCATTGCACACATCTCGATGAAGTTTGAGATGCACCTCTTCTGTGGCATTCACTCTAACCAGCATCAACCCTTCCTTCGTGAAGTTTGGTGCCTCGTTGCCCATCGGCAACTTTTCCCGCATTGACCCTTCTTCACACTTGAAGTTTAATGTTTCTTCCACATTGCCCAAAGGTGCTTCTTCCATGGGCCTCATGTCGCTAGCTGACTTGGGCAGCTCTTGCCCCACTAAAGTAGTCCCTCCAACAGTAGCCCCCAAAGCGATGTCTTCTTGGCTTGGAGCATCCTCGACAAGCTAAATGGAAGTCTGCGTCTTGGTTCCTTTACCCTTGTCTCGGTACGTGGGCACAACGCAACATTGTTTGCGATCCAAAACACAAACGACGTCAGCACAAGGAATGATAGGAGCATCTATACGGTTAAGGAAGCTTAGTCCCAAAACAAAATCAAAGTTATCTAAATTGATTACCTTGAAGTCTTCCTTGCCATTCCATTCACCAATCTGCAGCTCAACCTTCCGTGCCATTCCAACAATTGAAACTTCTTTAGCATTCACAGTCTTGATCTTTCCAGTTAAACCCACAACTCTAAGACCAAGTTTGTCGGCAACCTTCGTGGACATGAATAGATCGGTTGCTCCGGTGTCCACTAGAGCACTCCTCAATCGTCCTGCAATGTTGATGTCAACAAATATCAACCCTTTCTGCTTGCGTCCTCTCGCCTTAGCAGCACTCAGTATCATCGAACCAAGTCTCACAGCCTCGCTCTATTCGGGCTCGTCCACCCTCTTGGATGACTTGACTCGATGTGGGCATGCTCGCAACTTGTGTGGCTCCTTACATTGGTAGCACTTTAGTTTTTTCTCTACCCTCGGCTTGATCACTTTGACACTCACAATCGCACCAAGTCTCGTCACTTCTTCTTCCGAATCCTCAGACTCATCGCCTTTGACAGCTTAAGATGATCATTCTGGGGGCAATCCTTCATCATGTGCTTCCCTCCGCAGATGCAGCACACAAGACCTTCCCTATTCTTGACTCCCCCACCATAGCCCTTGCCTCGGGGCTTGAGGGACTCCATCATCTCAAACTCGGCTATGGATTCTGCTGCAGCCATAGCCTTGGAGAGTTCCTCGACTCCCATCCTCTTCAGCTCCATTTTGGCCCATCGCTTAAGCCCATTTTTGAAGGCAAAGAGGCTTCTACTTCAGTGATGACCGTGATTTGGAGTTTGAGTTCAGTGAATCGTCTGACATACTCTAGGATGGAACCTTCATGTTTGAGTTCGTGCAGCTTCTCCCGAGCCTCCTATTGGGCGTTCTTTGGGTAGAATTGTTCTTTGAACTCAGCCTGAAACTCTTCCCATGTCCCGATAGGAATATCCTTGCTCTTCTCCTCAGAGCATATGCGTCGCCACCATAAAAGTGCAATGTCAGTTAAGTAAACAGAAGCAATGTTTACCTTATCTGCATCATCCTTGATGCCTGCAGCACGAAAATATTGCTCCATGCACCACACAAAGTTCTCCACGTCTTGGGCCGATCTAGTTCCACTAAACTCCATCGGCTTTGGCACGTCCAACTTTGGTCCGATTGTTGCCGTGGTTAACATACCAGTCACGACAGTCTTGTAAACTTGAAGCTCTCCCTTGAGCCCCTTAATTTCCTCCATCATCTTCGCCTTCAAAGCCTTCAGCTCGGCTTCGAGTGCATCGCTCCGTATGTCTGCATTGTCGGCACACTGGTCAAGGTCTTACACGTTGTTCTTTAGGACCTGCACGCTGCTTTCGAGCTCCTCTCCCGAAGAGTCCAGCTCGCCAAGATGTACTTTCACAACATCAATCTCCTTTCGGACATCCTTCATGGATCCTTTGAGCTTTTCCATCATTTGTTCCAACGTAGGCACAGTGTTACTTGAACTGTCTCATTTTCGTTCGTCAGCCTGGGTCTCTGCACCCTTTTGTGCTGCAGTATTCCCTCATTTCTTTGCCATTTCCAATTAGTGTTTGCTCTCGAACACTTGCTTTGATACCAACTGTCACGGGGCTAGACTTCTGAACCAGCCCAACGTACGTCCTTAGTCTATATTCTTAGACAAACGACTAAGTAAGCCTGAATCCTCACTCCGGAAGATCAAATTCTTCCAAGGCATACAAACACAAGATCGTTCCAAGAGGAAATGAACAAAAGAGAAAGGTAACAAGAACAAAAGAAAGAATGCGAAGAACACTACAGAGTATTTTTAGAGTAAATGCCAAGTGTATTACTCAAATGATGGATGAGTCCAATTGAGGTGGGGATGCCTCTATTTATAGTTGAATCCCTATATAATGAACGGACAAGATCAAATCACACTAACGGCTTAGATCGAAAGCCACCTACCCAATCTACACTAACTAAGGAAACTCTATCACTATGAAATTTTTTCCTTAAGTTTGTGTTTACATTGAGAGATATTCTTATCCCTTGGAATATTCCCTAGTAAGATGACATCTATTAATTTACCAAGCTCAATGTATTTGGGCTTTCTTTTAGTCTCCAACGATCGAACCAAGTCAGGTGGTCTTCTAGGCAAGTCCAGAACCTCTTGGGTTGCTTGTTGCGCATCTCTCTCGGACCCAAATGTGCGGGCCGTGACAATTATCTTACTTCGTTTTATACTCATAACTCCAACTACACTATTCCATTTCTATTCCCACTTTAATTAGAATATATTATATCAATACATTTTAATAAAAACTTTCATCTATTTTAAATTATATCTAAAAATAAATGCATAAAATACTCAATATTTTTTTGATAAATCTTAAATCTAATCCTAATTCTACCTGAAATAAAGGGGAAGAGAAAACTCTAGAAGAAGGAATGAGAGTGCTCCCAATGGGTCTAAAACTCATAATTTAAAGGAATATGAGAGAACTAAGATGAATGGCTTGGCCAACCGATATATAAACTCTTAAAATTTTAAAATTTCAGTTAAACAAATATTCCTCTAAGGTGAGGTATATATTTCATGGTATTTATATTTTAATACTTCATGAGTTCTTCTCCCAGGCCGGCCTAGGTTTTCAGTTTGCATTTATTTATTTGATTTTAATAATTATCATTATTTTTATAAAGGAGAAAACTTTGTTTATCTATTGGATAATTTACCCAGCTGACATGGCGGTTAGGTGGAAGGTTTTCAAACCCAAAACATAATAAAGAAGCATTAATTTAACATATAAGAAAATATTTTTTTAAAAAAACATAGAAGACAAAAATCATTACTTCATTAATTAATATTTTACTCCAAAAAATTAATTATTTTAGAAATAAGAAAGGGAAAAAAGAATGTACAATAAAAAATAATATTTATATTTTAGGCAAGAAATCGATACGAGTAATACAATATAAGCACTTAAGCCCGAAGAGAAAAGAAAAAATTCGGATTTATTTAATACTATTCAATTTTATCCCAACTTTTATTTATGCTTATATACTCAAAAGCAAAAACAACTATTTTAAATTTATATATTCATGGATGAGGTCAATTATTTTTTAAGTGGAGAAAGGTATTGAGCCTTCATCTACTTTTAAAAAATCACAGATCTCATTATAAAATTAAGTATTGCTCGCATACATATACGTTTGCATCGACTACTATTGATAAATATAACAATACTTTTATATGAAATTAGTTTCATAGTTGTAGTTTGTATTTATATTTTTAAGTCTAAATTGATTTTTGAACATGGACAAAAATTTTGTGCCTCTTTTAGTATCCTTTTGTGTCTCAATGCTAAAAAATCAAATCATAAACTCTAACCCTAAATAACCCTAAAAAATACATCCCACACCCAATACTCTAAACCATAATCCTAAATCTTAAACCTAATTTTTTTAATGATGGAGCATAACTAGGGCACCGAAAAGGGGCAGGCGATTTTTACTCTTTGAACTTGACTTTTGTTACATATTTTTGTACTTCACTCGATGTCAAAATATATAATATAAGTCAATTTTTTTAAAAGTAGATAAATGTTCAATATATTATTTACAGAAAATAAATAACTGATAAATATATAAAATTAAAATAATTTGATTTTACTTTTGAGTGTACAAGATACAAACAAAAGAATGGGTAAAACTGAATACAAGAAAATGACTGAGAATTTTAGTCTTACCTCTTCAAGCTTAGATGCTCACAATCTATCCCTCGCATTGATTTCTTGCCTAAACTATAAGGCTTAATACACAAATTGTCCCCTTACGTTTACATGTTTTCCTAACTTCTTACTAATGTGTTTTTGGTCATTAGTGTCTCTAACTGAAAATTCGGAACCACATCAAAGTATATATATAAAAAAGAAATTCTACTTAATTTTGCTCCAAAACAATTATAATAATCATAAAGCTCTATAATTTAAATTATGATAAAATCTAAGCTTAAAAATTCAATATCAATATTTGATGGTAAATTTATATTTAGGGAAAACACAAGTCTTCTGTTACCAATGAATTCTCTAGCAGTTGAGATACAAGGCAAGAATATTAGCGGAAGTATGCTATTAGCTAATGAATTCCCTAACATTAGGAGCGTTAATAACATTAAGTGTTAAATTGGAAAAATATGTGAATGTTAAAGGGACACTTGTGTATTAAGCAAAAATATAAATATTATTTTCTATTTTCTACTGTTTTTTTCTTTCTTATTTTTAGAATAATTAAAACTTCAATCATGATTAGCTACTTGGTTTAATAGTATTTATGTATTGATAAAAGATGTATTAATTACATTGCATTTACGGTATTGGAAATTGTTTATTGATAAAAAAATATTAATTGCTTTGTATTACCTAGTCAAACTTTTAAAACATATTTTAATTTTTTTCTTCACTCATATTTATTTTAATTGCCTTGTCATATGTCATCTCAGTTAGGGGTGTTCATTAACGGGTACCCGAAAATTCGGGTACCCAAAGTACCGGTAGGGATGTAAAAACATGTAATCGGATGGGTTTCAGGTCGGGTCAAATCAGATACAGGTCATTTTAGGTCGATTTAATGTTTCGACTCAATTCGGGTCGGGTGCGGGTCAGTTTTAGGTCGGGTTCATTTCAGGTCAGGTCAAAATAGTTTGGGTCCGAATCAGTTAATTGAGGGGTTAATTCGAGCTCGGGTTCATTTCAAGTCGGGTTCACTTCACGTCGGGTTAATTCAAGTTTCGAATTCGTATTAAGTTTGAGTTTTGTGCAAATAATCGATAGATTTTGGGTATGGTCATTTCAAGTGAATTATTTAACGCCTTTCACAAACACGAATCACATTAAAAATAAATATTAGGCAATATAATGAACAAAAATATCATCATATTTAAAATATTAGAGTAAATTACAAAAATTAGAAATTAATAAGGGTCAATTTCGATGAAAATTAAATTTTTAGGGACTAACATGAACAAAAATATCATCATATTAAAAACATTGGACTAAATTACAAAAAATGAATAGGGGTCAATTTGGAATAAAAATAAAGTTTTAGGGACTATAATGAACACAAATATCATCATATTAAAAGCATTGGACTAAATAAAAAATGAATAGGGGTTAATTTGTAGTAAAATTTAAATTTTAGCTACTAGAATAAACAAAAATATTATTGGACTAAATTGCCAAAAATATAAATAAATATGGGGCAATTTTGAGTAAAAATTAAATTGTAAGGACTATAATAAACAAAAATATTATTCGATTAAATTACCAAAAATAGAAATATATATGGGTCAATTTCGGCTAAAAATAAAGTTTTAGGGACTATAATGAACAAAAATAACATCATATTAAAAACGTTGAACTATATTAGAAAATTTTAAAATAAATAGGGGTCAATTCGAATCCCTCAACCCCAAACCTCAACCCCTAAATCTTACAATCACTAATAATTAAAGTGCAAACCGAATCCCTAAACTAATCTTATAACTCCTACCAAACACTCAACTTGACACATTTACCCCTAAACCCCAAACCCCTAAATCTTACAATCACTAATAATTAAAGTGCAAGCCTAATCCTGGAATCTCCTAATCCCTAAACTAATCATATAACCACAAACACTCAACTTGAAACATATATTATACCCATAAACCCCAAACCTCAACCCCTAAATCTTACAATCACTAATAATTAAAGTACAAGCATAATCCCCTAAACTAATCCCTAAACTAATCCCATAACCCCAAACACTCAACTTGACACATTTACCCTTAAACCCCGAACCTCAACACCTAAATCTTACAATCACTAATAATTAAAGTGCAAGCATAATCCCTAAACTAATCTCATAACCCAAAACACTAAACTTGACACATTTACACCTAAACCCCAAACCTCAACCCCTAAATCTTGCAATCACTAATAATTAAAGTACAAAACTAATCCCCTAATTTCTAAACTAATCACATAACCCCCAAAACTAATAATTATAATTTAATAAATTATAACTGTCGATGTCGTTTTTCATCCTTGCCAAAATAAATTGGGCCTTCAAAAGCCCGTCAAACGTTTTAACTATTAAACAATTTTATGAAGGAGGATCTAATTAAAAAAGAACCTAAACCTAAAGGTCTAAGGAAACTAAACTCAAATTGGGACTAAAATGAATCAAACTAAAACTAAAGAATAAAAAAGGACTTAAGGGTAAAGCTCTTAAACTAGTAATGGCCTAATCCACTAATAACACATTAAAAAATGGGCGGGCAAGATTCCCTCCATTTGTTACAGCAATTGGCAATTGCTTTTTAAATATAGGCGGGCTGCGGGCAGATCAACTTAAAAAATGGTCGGGCATGTTTTTACTTTTTAGGGACTAGAATAAAATACAAAAAAATGAATAGCGGTTAATGTTGAGTAAAAATTAAATTTTAGGGACTAGAATAAATTAAATTAAATTTTCAAAAATATAAATAAATATGGGGCAATTTTGACTAAAAATTAAATTGTAGGGATTAGAATAAACAAAAATATTATTAGAATAAATTACCAAAAATAGAAATTCCACTAATTCCCTCCAAAATTTTGGGTGGCTTATTCCCCTAATTCCCTCCAAAATTTTTGGTGGCTTTTATCCCTCCAAAATTTTTAGACTAAAAGTAAATTAGTCTCAAATCTAAAAAATGGGTGGCTTATTTTCCTCCATAATTTTGTCTTTTACCTCTTTTTTACCAATTGTCTTTTTCTTTTTCTACCAATTGTTTTAGTTTAATTCAATTGAGTCCCAGCTTAGATTAATTTAATTGAAATTCCACATTTAGTTTTATAATTCTTTTAATTATGTCCATGACTTATGCTTCTAGATTTTAGTTTAGCTCAATTAGATTCTAAGTTTAATAAGTTAATTCAATTCAGGCATTATTATTATTATTATAAAATATAATAAACTTTGATTAAATATAATTATACATAAAATTTTGATATGGATGTGAACATGTAATTGTACACACGATAACATCAACAAGAAAGTTAAAACTTTAATTTAGTTCAAACTTAGTAATTCAAACTTGACAAATAATTTATATTGAATGAGTTACTAAGCATATTGAATTATTACTAAGCATTGAATTATATAATAAAATTTCAAACTTAGTAGTGTCAAATGAATATCTAAATTCAATCTTTCCTTTTTTATATATTTTTAATTGATTATATATGTATATATAACAAAAAGATTATTTAACACTTTAAATTGATTTAAAAAATTAATAGTTTACATTTACCAACACTTAATAGTTTACATTTATCAACACTTTAAATTCATCAAATCATAGGCTTCCTCAATTACATGTTAGGTAAATCAAGCCAGGTCAATATTAGTTCAGGTCAACAATAGGTCAGGTCAATTAACAAGTCGGGTTCAAAACAGATCGGGTAAAATTGGATCTCGGGTCGATTCAGTCGGGTAATATCAGTTTTCTGCCAGATCAGTCTTGGGTTCGGGTTCATTTCAGTCGGGTGCAGGTCAGGTTTCGGGTCCACAATAACAGGTTCAATTCGAGTTCGGGTCGTTCTCAGTTGGATTCAGGTCGGGTTCGGGTCAACAACAGTCGGTTACATATCGGTTTCGAGTTATCGCATCCTCAGGTCAAACCAGGTTCTAACTCGAGCAGGTTTCAGTCGGGTTTTCAGGTCGGGTCAACTTTTTACATCCTAAGTACTGAGTACTCAACGTCCTGGGTACTAGATTCTTTAGCCCGTGTCCCGCCCGCTTTAACCGGGTACCCGCTATCCGGATACCTACAAAACCCGGGTACCCAAAAATTCGGGTAACAAGTACTCGTATTTTTGCTTTTTTTAAATCATTTAATTTTATTTAAAAAAAACTCATAACTAATAAAAGTTTGAATTATATAATCTCATCATAGAGTTTAAGATCTAAAGTATCAAACCCAAACAACTTTAGAATTTAAATTCCATAATTCTTAGAAAATACATGCATAATTAGGTTGTTTGATTTGGAAATATAGTGAATATGATGGTATTTTGTTTAAATAATAATTATATTTAAAATATAAAAAATAAAAAAATAGAGAACCAAGTCATTGGGTCACCGAGTACCCGATAATAAGAATTCTTGCGGCCCGAGCACGACCTGGGAAAATGTATATTTTAGCGGGCTCGGTACCCGACCCTTGTAAAAAATCAGGTAAATACCCGATTATTTATGTTCGGGTAGTCGGGTCGAGTCAGTCGGGCCGGGTATTTTTGAACACCCATAATCTCAATTGGGTAGATTACCCGATAGGTAAATGTAATTGTCCTTGTTATAAATATCTGTATTTAATTTATTAATCGATTAATTTAAATTAAATATAGTAAAACTCTATTATGCAAGGAAACATTTTAATCTAATTTATTCAGTTCTGTTTAAAATACCTAAAGACACTCTCAAGTCTCAATCCTTATTTTACGGTGAATAGTAAGGAAAAAGTCATTAAAAACTACCTAACTTGAAAAATGAAAATTCAAACATAAAATAGTTTAGGGAAAACTACATATTTAGTACCTCAACTATGCCCATATTACTGTTTTGGTATCCCCTAACTATTATTTTTGACAAAATGGTACCTAACATTACGTTTTTGTTCTATTTTGGTACCCCATCCGTTAAAAACTAACGGAGATGATGACGTGGCTAGGTATAATCACAGTTTTAGTCCAAAACACACATATATATTATCAATTTAGTCCAAAATCCATCAATTTAAAACATCATCGTAATTGGGGGTAAAACATCATGTAACGACCCTGGTTTCGGGACCCAGGAGTTAGAGTACACCCGAGGCATAAGCCTCGCATTTGGGCCATTGTGAATGAACCCTATGAGCTTTGATGGGATGATTTTAAGGTTTTTAGGGCTAGACTTTGGTATTGGATTGAGTTAGGACAATGAGGGGAGGGTAATTGGGTAATTTATAAATTGTGTGAAGAGGGAAAGGGGAAGGGCTTTTAATTTTTCTGCAGAGAAAGTTGACAATGAGGTCACCTTGCTCCTCTTTGTCTCTTTACCCCTTTTTCCTTCATCTTTCCACTCCCCACTCATAAGAAAAGGTTTAAGCTTTGAGTTTTTAAGTGTGAATCACGTTTTGAGCCTTAAAGAGGTATTGTTTGGCAGTCAAAGATCTACAATCCAAGGTAAAATGGTCTAGAATGGTGGAGGTTGAGGTTTTAGTGGAGGTTCTTGAGGAAGAATGAGAGTGTGTTTTGGAGAACTCCATTTATGGTTTAATATGAGTTTTCAGCTTCTTAAAACTTCTCCAATGGTGCAGTAATCCTTTGGCAATCTTTCTTATAGTGAAAGATGTGGGAGAACCTTCCAAAGGCTTGAGGAATGAGAAGGCTTAGAGGAGTGCCAAGACCTTCTTTCCTACCTAATTCGAGGTTAGTATACTTCCAACTTCTGTGTGTTAATGTGCATCATCATTTTGGTATGTTTGCTTGAAATATGATGCTTTGGTTAAGTTAGAGCTTGGTTGATCATTCATGGTAAAATCTATGTTTGTTGTTGTTTGAGGATAAAAATTGATAGAAACACACCTAAATAACTCACATAACATGTAGGATTTAACTGGAACTCAATAGTTAAGGGTAAAGGCGAAATCAGGGGATTTTCGAGCTCTAGAGCATGAAATCTGGGCTCAAGTATCGATACGGTTCCTACCCGTATCGATACGCCCTTATAAAAGATGAGTCCTTTAGGCAAAATTGCAAAAGGGTATCGGTACGCCTAGAGGCGTATCAATACCAATATCCTATCACAATTTCCGGTGACCAAAACGGGTATCGGTACGCCATATGGGTGTATCGGTACGAGCTTTGGGATTAGTAGGCAAAACAACATACTAATGTTTGGCTTTGATATGCCACGTAGGCATTTCAATACTAGCTTAGGGATCAGTACGTATGGTGTGCATACCGATGTTGGGTTTTGATACGCCATGAAGGCGTATCGGTACGACTGGCCGACCAGCTCTTTGAACCAAAGTTGGGTATCAATACCCATGAAGGCGTATTGGTATGGCCTGAACAGTCTGTCCAAGATTTTATATTTTGAGTTTAAGGGTTCTATAATTTGTGGTTAAGGTCCTATTGGGTCTCTTATGATGTAAAATGAGTTGAATCAATTTTGCTTGTGTTTGTAAATCTTAGGGATCCTTGGTGGATCATATGTGGTTGTGCCATGTGTGGGCACTCATTTGGTTATGTGTCTTTGTGTGTTGGGATCCATGTAACTCCCCGGTTTTAGGGCTTAGCGGTTTAGTGGGTTATTAGCCGGTTTGGTAGACCGGAGTATAGATTCGAGTCGATTTCGGGATCATATATTTTCAGTGTTGGAAAAATTATGGAAAATGTTTAAAAATCATTATTAATTATATTTTTAATAATGGTTGAATCAATTTTGAAAATTTGGTTTTGGAAGGTGGACATTTTGGTTAGTGCCCAAAATGAAAGTTTTGAAAACTGTGATTTTCTAGTGACTAAAATGAAAAGGTTCAAATACTTAGAATCTTTAAGGAGCTATTTTACCAATTTGTTTCTGAAGGTTTCTCCTTTAATTTAATTAATTTAAACATGTGCTTTAATTAATAATTAAAGTGGATTTTGTTAAAAAGGTGGTTATCTTTTCTTAAACAAAAATCACGTCATTTTTCTCTCAACTTTTTCTCTCTATTCTTTACTCAGCCAAACACTCAGATTTCATCAAATTTCCAGAGGTTAGGTGGTTTCTAACTTGATTTTATTGTTCCAAATTGTTTTACAAAGATTGTTTATACAAAACCTCACATTAATCTTGTGATTTCTTAGCTTTTCATAAATCAATTGAGGGAGAAACTTCACAATAGGGGTAAGGTCCGAGATCTCCTCTATTGTATGGTTCTTTATTGAAATTCCCAAGCATTTTATCCTTGCTTTTGCATTTCTAATCTGATTTTGATGATTTTCTAATGATTTAATGAGATCTTTGGGGAAAATGTGTTGATTCGTGAACTGAATCTAATTTCCTGTATGTAATGGTGATTTGACTCATATTTTGGATGTTTAACAATGTTGATAAGTGATTTTTATCAATATAATCTCGAAACATAAGAGTCTCTATTTGTTTAGGTTGTTAGTTTTGAGGTTTTGTGTTGAAATTATGGTTGTTAGGTTGCTAGAGGTGGTAGGTTGTCTTGGATATGTTTTTAGATGTGTCTTGGAGTTGAAAATGATGCTAGGTTGATAGATGTTGGCTGGGTTGTGAATCGAAGTGCTTTGGTCTTGATTTCGGTTGTTGTGGAGGGTTAATTGTAAATGTACTGTGGAAATCCGAGGAGGACTGTGTTTGCTGTGTTTAGAATGCATTATGATGCATTAATCCTCAGTTGTTTTGTTGTAAAAATAGGGGAGGTTGATCCGGAATTAATTAGAAAAGCGTTGGAGGCTTTGGATACTTGATTTCGCGTCGGCAAATCGAGGTTTCGCGTATCGGTGAGTGAAAACGTGGTTTAAAGCGTTTTGATGTTTTGGAAACAGAGTTTTGGGAGTTATGGTAGAGCTTGAAACGCTTACCTAGACTCAGAAGTAAGTATAAAGTGGATATCTCTATCAGTCGTGCTAGTTTGAAATGGTTTTATGCACTTGTTTTAATTTACATGTTACCTACTGTTTAAGCATGTTTTAAAGTATTTGATACACTGGTTTTAAGCATGAAATGCTGAAGAATGCACATGGTAAGTGATCCTTGTAAGTATGTGGTTTATACTTGTGGTTTAAAGCAAGGTTGTTGCTTTGGAAAAGTGTTTTGGTTAATGCTTGTTTAAAACAATGAGGTAAATGTTAAATGGTTAATTATATTGGCAAGTGATGTGGTTTTAAAATTGTTATCGGATATAGTTAGCCGGCCTTAGGATTGAGTGCACTGTAAAATAAGTCACCTTGGATGTTAAGGGGTTTATATTGTGTACCGAATACTCCATCCAAGTACTCTAACGGTAGAGGGGTTTAACGGTACTGAATACTCCCGTTAGTGGGGTTAAGTATCTAACCGATGAGAGGGATGGGTTTTCCCTGTGGGTTGAAAGTGTACCCGGTTGTTATTGTACCACGATTGTGATTGTATCGCTATTCCGGTTGAGATGGCTTGAAGTGTTGGGTTAACACTTGTTGAATCCGTGTATCCAATGAACACTTTTGTTAATGGACTTGATACTGATCACTTGTAAGCCAATATAATTGTTAATGTATCATTGAAATGTTTTATGTTGTATAATGTGATTTATACATGTTTCTCCTTAAGCTTTGCATTTGGTAGTAATACATGAGAAGGCTTAAGTGGAGGGTTAGCAATAGAATTTGTTGTTGATTAATGATACATGTAGCATATGGTTTATTATGCTGGTTTTAATGATATAAAGTGCATGTTTTCAAAAGGGGCATGATGATGATGATGATGCTTTTTTTAAATGATGATGTTAAATAAATGGTTTTAAATGCATTGATGGTGGTTGTTTGGAACATTCCTCACTAAGCCTTGTGTGCTTACGCTCTTGTTGTCCATCAATGCAGATAATTGAGGTCTTGAAAGGCAGCAAGAAGTAAGGGGATCTTGGCAAGATTTGTTTCCAAAGTATGTATTGGTTTAGACTATAATGAATAAGGGCAATGGGGTACCTATTGTGTTTTGGGAGATATTTTGTGGAACTCCCTGTTTGAGCATGTTTCTTTAGTTGCTTTTGGGTTGTAAATGTCCTTTAAAGTTTGTTTTGATGCTGTTTTACCATTTTGACATGTTGCTTGGATGGAAATTAGGAAGCATGACTATAGAATCTCTTTGTTGGACAATGTCAAATTGCGATGTTGAATTTGTGAAGCCTGAATGATTGTGGTATGCTTGGTATGTTAGGGTTATGTTATGAGTATGTTAGAATGGTTTGAGAATGCTTTTAGAATGAGAAACCTGCAATTTGTGACATTACAGGTCCAGGCGTATTGATACTCGGGGGACCGTATCGGTACGGTTGGACATTTTCTGGTATGGGGAATTGGTACACGCTAGGGCGTATCAGTATGCCAAGGCATTTTTGGCTTGGCATATCGATACGTGCAATGGTGTATCGGTACACATTCTAGCCTCTGGAATTTCAGTTTTTCAATCCAAACCCGTGTACTGATACCCATGTAAGCGTACCGATATGTATGTTAAAAAATTCAAAAGTTAGGTAAGTTTGTTATGGCGTATCGATACCTGGCTTGGCGTATCGGTACGGGACAGTTCTATACGTATCGGTACGGTGACGCACGTACCGATACCCGAGGCCATTTTCTGTAATTTAGCTTGACAATTTTGCTTTCATTACATTTCAGTCCCCGTATCTTGTCCATGAGATTGTATGAGCATGAATGATCAAATCGAGATGAAGGTTTGAGATGAAGGTTTGAAATCTGACTAATTAAATATTGGTAACTTAAAAATGAGTTTTAATCCATAATTTTTTTGTATTTGCGATTTGGTCCCTAATTTGCAAATATGATCAATTGGATGTCAAATTGATGCCTGATTGAGTTGGGGTTGCACCTAATATTTGTATGAACATGTAGGGTTAATAATTGGCATCTAGAAATGATAAAAAGAAAAAATGAACTGGTTTTGGTTGTATCTCTTCGGTTTGCTACGGTAAAACTAATGTAGACTTCTTGATTCGGTTGGGGGTCTAGACCGGGTCGAGGGGGTTATAATCCAGATACCCAGTGAGTGAGTGTTGCAACACAAGAAGGCCACTCGTTTTGAAATTTCGAGTGATGAAATGAAGGCCATATGATGTGAAATTCTAGGTAATAATGTTTACTCGATGCGAGATTCTGAGCTCTACTCGATGTAAGCTTTTGAGTGAAGACTCAACGTGAGATTCTGAGTATATCAGCTCGATGTGAGATTTCCCAGTGTCAGGTGACATTGGACCTCACTCTTGGTTTGTTTATTGATGTGCTTATGTTATTTGAGATGTTGTATTATGAATAGCATGTGCTTAGGCGATTATGGTAGCACCACTGCTTTATCTTACCTTGATATCATATCATCTAGCATGCTCTTAATTATGATTCACTTGAAAGCATGGTCGCGTGGTCGTGAATCCACCGACCTTTGTTAGCTCAGTGTTCAGAAATGTCATTTCCGTTTGCAACTAAGTAGGTCGTTTGCATGTAGTGGAGCACCATCGAAGTGAAGAATTCATATTGGCCATTTTGGTATAGTACATGTACTTAGATGTAAAAGGGCTATGTATTCGTATGACCCTTGTATTTGTAACTCTATTTGAATTAAATTTGTATCGGTCAAATGTTTTAAATGTTGGTTATTTGGAGCTTCTTATGAATGTTTAAATGTTTTAAATATTGTTGAACTTAATATTTTGGACTTGACGAATTGTGTTTATTGGATTTACAAATGAAAAATTTTATGGGAGTGGTTTGGGCTTGTGGCCCAAATGTAGCATCCGGGTTTGGGGTGTTACACATCATTTTAATTTTAATAGAATTTTGTCTCATCACTTTCCTACTCCATCATATTTTCCCCGGTATCCGATCGCGGGGTTTGGGTCTTTTAATGGACCCCACATTAGCCCCCAATTGATCCGCATATCCTAAAGTTTTGATTGTCCCTAACATGTTTTTTAAACTCCAAAACCCAAAAAAGTGTTCAACTAGAAGAAGAAGAAAAATAAGAAATTTACAATATTAATCCAAAAATTAAAATAATGTTTAAATTAATAGAATTTTAGACTAAATCGATAGATTGTATAATTATTTAGACTAAAACTGTTATTAACCCAAGTCACGTCACCATTTTCGTTAATTTTAAATGGTAGAGGTACCAAAACAGAACAAAAACAGAATATCATGTACCATTTTGTCAAAAATAATAATTGGGTATCAAAACAATAATGGTGGCATAGTTAGAGTAATAAATATATAGTTTTCCCAATAGTTTGTTCCGCACTTTTTCAAATGAGGCATTATTGTTTCAATATTCCTTTTTGGGAAAACAATCGGATAACTACCCCTCTTTGAACTACATTTGTAAAAATACCCCTCATTTAGCACACATAAGCAGGACTCGCATTCTGCAAAACGCGGATTCAGTATACACGTTTAACGAAACACGTATTCAGTTTGATGTGACATGTCTTATCCGTTAACTTTATTTTAAAATAGTGTAAAATGAATCCGCGTTTGGTAGAACGCGAATTCAATGAGATAAACCGCCCGATATTTATCACAGTCAAACGAAACGGTTGAAAATTAATTACTGCGTTGAAACATGATAAATTTGTGTTGTACGAAATGCGTATTCTGCAAATTCATTTAAATCGAGTCTGACACAAAGAGAAATTTGCGTTCTACGAAACGCGTATTTCTGTAAATTCACGTCTGACACAACGCGAATTCAGTTAATCACATATTTGAACCGACGCGGGTTCTAGTATAAATAACCCCCTACCCCACAAAAATCACACCAAAACAAAAATATTCTCTCTGAATCCCTTCTGTAATATTTCAAATTCACGATAATGGAGGGCTCCCTGATAAGGTTGGATCATAAACACGTCTTCGATTTTTGGCAAAAATACGTCGTCTCGAAGTCTTTATCACTCGGATGACGGATGGATCGGACACACGTGTAGAAGAATATATTGCGAGAGCTGGATTTTTGCATGTATCCAAAATTTGGCGGTGCAAAATTGGATGTTGATTTGATCAATGCCCTTGTAGAAAGGTAGAGGCCGGAGACACACACATTCCACCTTCCGTGCGATGAGACGACCATAACCTTGGAGGACGTGTCACATATTCTGGGTCTGCCGATAGACGAAGAAGCTATTACCGGTCACAGCAGTGGTGACTGGCGTGGGCTGTGTTTTGAATTGCTAGGGGCTACGCCAGATCGGATAGATGGTGGCGTTGTGTTTCTTCGGTGGCTGCCAGAAAATTATAGCCATTTACCGGAGGGCGCGAACGCAGATATGAGGATGGTAAAGAATTTTTTCTACATATTAATGAAAAAAATAATTTGCAAAATTTATAATATATATATTTTTTCTATTGTAGGCATATGGTCGCGCACATATTTTACAAATAATTGTCAGGATATTATTGCTGGACAAATCTCGCAACAAAGTACATATGTTGTGGTTACGGCATTTGCGGGATTTTGATGAAGTCGGTAAATTGAGCTGGGGATTGGCGGTACTGGCATTTCTATTTAGAGAGTTGTGCAAGATCACAAATCCCGAGAAGCACGACATTGGAGGTTGTCTTCTTTTGTTGCAGTCTTGGTTGTGGTTTAGAATGCCATTTTTACGCCCTGAATTGAGCGTGCCGATTCCTTACATTTTTCTACTATGCCGGAGGTAAGGAAAAAATATATTTTTTTAAAAAACTAATAATTTTTTGGTAGCCATTTTTTAATATTAATGGTATATTGGTTGTTCTGTAGGTGGAGCAGTAATTTAAGCCATGTTGGTCTGGCGAAAGGCCTGAAGGCTATCAGACAGGACATTGAAAATGAATTCAGGAATGAGGTAAATATTTAGAGTTTGAATTTAATATTGAATTTGATGTAAATATTTAAAATAATGTTTATCAATTTAAGTTATAATTGTAAATTGTACAGTTTTTGTGGACACCGTACGCGGATCCGAGTATCTACGAATGCCTCTCGAAATTTTCATAGGGGAAGAAAGGTGCTTGGACGGCGACGGTACCACTCATCTTCTACTCAACAGTTGAGTGGCATCCGACCGATCGCGTCTTACGCCAGTTTGGTTGTATCCAAAGAATCCCGTCGAACCCTCCAAATTTTGACGAATTACATAGGCTAACTCGACAAGGAAAGCTCAAGGTACAATAAAGTTAATTGGTTTAATGTTTTTATCAATTTGAAAAAAGTTTATATTGATTTTTTTAATATTGCGTGGTAGGTGGATTGGTCCGTGAGGCACGCAAAGTGGATTGCTCAGTGGAAGGAAAGAGAACATTCACAACGACAACCCATTTATGAGTATGTAATGTTCAATACGATGGCAAGCCACGATTACTTTTCGATGTACTTGGCGAATGGGAAGCCAAATCTTTTGACTCTAGAGGAGCAGGCGGTCGTTATTGAGCGTATGCAACGCAACCGCCCGCCCGCGGACTGAACGTACGAGGGGGCACGTTCGACTTATGGCGTTGCTTCGTCATCGAGGAGAAGAAATGCTTCAGCCTCCTCAGCACAAACACCATTGCAGGTTACCCAACCGATCCGACCACAGCCTTTTACCCACTCCATGCACTCATCGTTTCATCCGCTGAGTCTGACAGAAGGTTTTTTCACACATATTGTCGGCAACCCCTACGAACCATTTTCGGCAATGATGAGTAGCACGTCGAGTTTGCCTCCAGGCTATGTACCTTTCTATCTGTTTCAACCATGGCCGACCGATTTTGGGCCCGGATTTGTTCAGCAAACACCGCCGCAGTCCCTATTCTTCAGAAGTGGGCCAGGTGGAACGAGTGGTACGGTTGGAGATGGAACCGAAAATGAGGGCGATGATAAGGAGGAAGTTCAGCCCCTTCTGTGTCGACGCAATCCTGATCGACCTCGACGTCCACCGGGTTGTGGTACCGGTGGACATAGGCACCATTAGTTAAATTTTTTTTCTTTTTTAAAATAGTATATAAAAATTTGAGTTGCAGTATTTATATAAATATAAATGTAACCTTATAAATTATATTTTTGAGTTTTAATAGTGCACACTAATTTCTGCATGGTACCTATTTCACATTTAAGTTTTTTTCAATCTCTTTTGTTCAAATAATCATTTACTGAGTAGATAACAAACATGACTAAATAAAAATAAATATATTTTAAGTTTTTAAAAGTTCATATACAAAAGGCTTTATTGTTTTAATATTCCCTTTTGGGAAAAAATCTAATAACCACCCCATTTGAACTACAATTGAAAAATACCCCTCATTCTGCATGCATGATATATTTTTCCCAAAAGGGAATATTCAACAAACAATAAAGCCATTAATCTTTCCGAATATAAAAAGAAACTCGCGTTCTATAAAACGCGAATATGTTTAAATTCGCGTCATGATGAGCGCGAGATTTCTGAAATGTTAGAATGCCTGACATGTCAGGAATCCTTTCAGAAATCTAGACCAAAATTCGCGTTGTATCAAACACTAATTTACTGACATATACTATAAATCACATCTTGCAGGACACGAATTTGGTCCTTACTATAAATACCCTGATTAAACGGATGAACATTTCTCAGTATTCACTAAAAAAATATATAAACGTCTTATTTCTTTAAAAATGGCAAGAAGAGTTGCTGCAAAGTATACTACGACGATGAAATGATTCTTGATGCCGAAATCGATGTCGTGTTTCAGTCTAGCAATACTATTTCGCTACAAATTCCGAGGTGGGTAATATTTCAAAGGCTAAAGTGAACGATATCGCGAAAGGTTACTTCTAGAAGGGAAATTTATTCACTAAGGTATCGAATGCCATCTTCGTTAGATCCATTGTATTTCATAATATTCGATGTTCTGGACGATGAAGGTGTACAACTGATGATCGATACCCATACATAGTTTTCCATGGGATGGGACTTTGAGCCGTTTGTAACATTTTCTGAACGAAATGTCAGAGGCAACACTGTGGTTCCAAATTGGTTGCGCGCAAATCTTGACTTTGACCCAAATGCTCATAGCCACACATCATGTTCGCGATAAGGAATCAACTTACTAAATACAAGCGATAACCAGCCAGCATCATCGTCTGCATCGAGGCTAGGGCATTCTTGCATCGCCAGGTTTGACTTAGACCTGAACCTGCCATCAACCCAAGAGTCACCGTACAATCCTTATAGTGGTGGTGTCGGGCCATCGTCATCTACGATGCCGTACTCTAGTGAAGAATTCAATCAGTTTGATGATTTTTCATCTGGTAGGCACTCGACTTATATCCCTACTGTGGGCCCATCATCATCCACTAGGCCGTCGTACCTTGAAAAGTTTAACCCGTCGGATATTGGATATAGGCCTCATCAGTACTCCCGTGATTAGGTTAGTGGTGCAGTACATAGCAAGGTATAAGTTGTTGATGAATCAGAACTATACAGCTTTGACGGGGATAATTCTGATGAAGAACCACTTACGGAGGTTGGGCCAGATGGTGACGAGATGAGTTTATTTCCAGAAGAACCAACAGACCTTGACGAGCCCATCATTACAGAGGATGATACAGAGGATGAGGCAGAAGAAGATACAAAAGATGATAACGAAGCTGAACCTGTGGAAATGGTTGGCCGACGTAGTTATACTGCAACAGGTAGTAGCGCATCCTATTACGAACCACTATCCCACTTAACAACAGTGGATATAGAAGGATTTAACGCTACCGAATTTCCAGAATACCCACAGCTGGAGAATTACACTGAATGAAATGATGGGGATTTGCATCGTAGAATGGTCTTCAAGACAAAAAAACTGGCGATAGCTACTATTAAGCATTACAACATACGTAAATCAGTTACTTCTACAGTGAGGAAAACTAAATTACATAATGCCCCCACAAGTCTAAGGGATGTCAGTTGAGGGTCCGTGTATCGCGATTGAAGAGGCTGAACAACCTATGAAGGATAACCAAATACAACGGACCTCATACATGCTCCGTCGAAAGCTTGAGTCAAGATCATCCGAACTTAGATGCGCATGTGCTTTGTGATCATCTCCTTCTACACGTGAAAGCTAATCCACGTGTATCTGTATCCGTATGTATAGCTTCCATTAAATCTCAATTCACATATACAGTTAAATACGATAAGGCATGGTATGCAAGATATCACGCCATCCAACAACTATATGGCCAGTGGGAGGAATCATACAATGAGTTATGAACATGGCTGAAGCTGATGCAAAAATAAACCCAGAAACAGTCGTGAAACTTAAGACAGTGCCATCTTACTACAACGATCGGGTTGTTCCTAGAGAGTGCCAATTTTTTTGCCTTTTTTGGACATTTTCGCAATACGTTAAAGCTTTCCGCCACTGCAAGCCGATGGTACAGATCGACGAAACTTTCTTGTATGGCAGGTACACACAGATTTTACTACTGGCAGTTGTACAAGATGAAAATAGAAAATGTATTCCAATCGTATCCGCTATTGTTGAAAAGAATATATCCCATCGTAGACGTTTTTTCTCACCAATCTGCGCAGACATGTCATGCGTCGTATTCTACGAGAAAACCAGACGGGATATATATTATTTCAGATAGAGGCGCATGGATTTGGGGATCCATCATGCAATTGGGCCCGTCTTGGGAACCTCTATTAATTCATCATAGGTACTGTTTGCGACACATTGCTGCCAACTACTACCAGCGATACAAGAATGATGATGAGCGTATAATGGTTATTCGTATGGGTAAGACTTACACTATCAAAATTATATCCATTGTCATGCCATTTAGTATTATTTCTTGTTAATTATTCAATCTTTTATTTAATAGGAAATGCACACCGAGCTGATGAGTTTGAGGAGCTGTTAGAGGAGTTGGGATTAAGGAATATATATGGATATAATTATATCGTTGATATCCCGAGGGAGAAATGGCTACGATGTTATGATGAGGGGCATCGATATGGTCATATGACAACATACTTGGTTGTGACGATCAATTCGTTTCTGAAGGGAATACGTCATTTACCTATCACATCTATTGTCAAGGCAACATATTATCGAATGTCTACCTTTTTTGCAACCTTAGGAAAACAAGTAATGAACTGAATGGAAGGTGGCCACAAGTTCCATCCAGATCTTCAACAAACATTTCAGATATCCATGTCGCACGCAAACGCGATGGGTGCTATATGTTTCTCCCGTCACGAACACAGCTTTCAGGTTACTGAATATTCACGCCCGCTCGAAGGCATCATACAGAATAATTACGTTATTAACCTACGACGAAGAACATGTGACTGTGGACGTTTTCAGACTTTCAAGTACCCGTGTGCGCACGCATTTGCTGCATGTGCATCTGTTCATTTCGACGCAATGACACTCGTTGATCCGGTATACCGACTTGAAAATGTTTTCAAGGTATACCGCAATGAGTTTCCTCCTATCGAAAATGAACATGATCATGCATTAGTTGACGATGAACCTAAGATACAGCCAGATCCTTCCTTGCGACACAAAAAAGGTCGCCCGTGCTCAACTAGGATTCATTGTGCTGAGGATATGGTTCCAAAAGAATGAACAGGGCAACCTAGGTTGTGTACAAAATGTAGGAACCCTGGACACGACAGGAGAAAATGTCCTCTTAGGACAAGGCCTCAAATCAACTAGTTGTTCTTCTAACTGTAATGTTTACATTATAAAAGGAAAGGGTTCCATAGCATTTTATGGTCTTCTAACTGTAAACAATGGCGAGAGGATCTGATAAAATATACAAAAATCAAATTACACATGTCTGTCGACCATTTGTTTCCATGTTCTTCATGATAAAAAATGACAACATAGCATTTTCAACGTGTATTTAAACCTGCTCAGATAGAATAGACTCCCCGATTTCTGGACTTTTGTAAAATTATGTTGTCGTATTACGACGTAAGAGTTCTATAACTAGAGAAAATATCACACGTCCTTGCCCAAAATCAAGTTAAACATGCCTACCGACACTTGTTTTGATGTTACTCAATGCACAAAAACAAGGCTATATAGCATTTTTAACGCAATTTCTATCAACGTTCGGATACCTTATACTAGATTATTTTTACACCGTTTTACAGAGATGAATCCATACTACGACGTCGATGTTCAATAACAAGAAAAATTATCACCCAACAAAGTGTAAATTCACCTAAAACATGCCCACTGACATTTGTTTTGATGTTACTTAATGCACAAAAACAAGGTCATATAGCGTTTTTAACGTATTTTTTAGCAACGTTCGGATACCTGATACTGGTTCTTTTTACACCATTTTACAAAGATGAATCTATAGTACGACGTCGATTTTCAATAACAAGAAAAATTATCCCCCAACACAGTGCAAATTCACCTAAAACATGCCTACTGACACTTGTTTTGATGTTACTCAATGCACAAAAACAAGGCTATAGAGCGTTTTAACGCACTTTTTAGCAACGTTCCAATACCTTATACTGGATTATTTTTACACCATTTTACAGAGATGGATCCATAGTACGACGTCAATGTTCAATAACAAGAAAAGTTTTCCCCCAACACAGTGCAAATTCACCTAAAACATGCCTATCGACACTTGTTTTGATGTTACTCAATGCACAAAAACAAGGCTATATAGCCTTTTTAACGCACTTTTTAGCAACGTTCCAACACCTTATACTGGATTATTTTTACACCGTTTTACAGAGATGAATTCATAGTACGACGTCGATGTTCAATAACAAGAAAAATTATCACCAACATAGTGCAAATTCACCTACTACATGCCTATCAATCCATGCATATTCAACAATTCCACGACGAATTCGCGTTCCATTGAACGCGAGTTCCTTGAGATTCTCTGTCACGATAACTTCATGTCATTTCGTGTGAATTTATCGCTGAATTCGCGTTAACGCGAGTTCCGTTAACCAATTAAAATAGGCGATTATTCGAAAGGCGGCGCCACATCAGCCAAAATTCGCATGTCGTTGAACGCAAATTGCAAATTCGCTTTGTGCAAAACGCGATGCGTGCTTATGTGTGCAGAATGAGGGGTATTTTTCCAAATGTAGTTTAAAGGGGTAGTTATTTGATTTTTTTTCCCAAAAAGGAATATTGAAACAATAATGCCTCCAAATGACTACTTATAGTTTGGATTTTTAAACTTGTACGACCACATTGTTTTTTTAGTTCCCGAGGATTAATCAAATCTAACTTATTTCTTTTAACAGGTAAGTTTGTCAAATACATGTATCTTTCAAAATCATCAAAAATTTTCAAAAAGGAAAAACTAGATCTAAATGCATTAATGTCACATTGCTTTTTTAATTCCCGGAGATGATGGCGTCATTATTCCCTCAAGCATAAACGTCAGCCATATTTTATCAGCATTTAAAGTGGGTTTCTATCAACACCCCCATTTCCTCGCAATTTCCTCTCATTTGCTTTCCCCCTTCTTCAAATCTTATACATATATTTACTGGATTAATCGCAGCAAAAACACAAACTTTCTTTTCCGGTCGGGTTCCGATAATAAGCATGGCTAGTGTTTCAGCTTGGCCTGAAAGGCTGTCGAGCAAGCAAAAAAGGGCAATAGAAGAACTCGTTGAAGGCCAAGAGTATGCCAATCAGCTCCAGATTCTTTTCCACAACCCCTCCTCCGGTCAAGAAACTGCCCATCTCTCATCGCCTGAAAAAGAAGCACTGATTCACAAGATCTTGAGATCTTTCGACCAAACACTTGCTGTGCTGACTTCTGTTGAGGTTTCCCACTCCCAGACAGCTTCTAATCAAGATTCTTCTGTCGACAGCCGCAAGAGACCTGTCGCTAAGGACAAGAGAGGCTGTTACAAGAGAAAGTAAAGACAAATCTTGTTTCTTTGTTTATGCTTTGGTTGGATACTTGGAATTTGGATTGTTTCAAACATATAGATTGTAGTAGTAAATGTGTGTGTTTTTGTTTGTAGGAGGACTGAACAGGCATGGACTGTTGTTTCTGCTACAATGGAGGATGGTCATGCTTGGAGGAAATATGGCCAAAAAGGGATCCTCAATTCTGAACACCCAAGGTAATAAATGTAGAGAAAGATACTTTTTTTTGTACAAGAAAAGGTCAAAAAATGGGGGCAAATTGTGAACATTTCTTAATCAAGACAAGCACATTGGAACTAACCATGTGGTCCAATCAAACAGGAGTTACTTCAGATGCACTCGCAAGCATGATCAAGGCTGTCGAGCCACCAAACAAGTCCAAATAATGGAAGATGGTTCCCAAATGTACCGGACCACTTATATCGGAACCCACACCTGCACCACCAACTACTCATCCAAGGCTCCTCCCCTAATCATCACACATTCTGAATGTTGGGAAACCGTCGATGTCAGTAACGGCGACTCGGGAATTCCGATCAAACTACACTCGGATCCGACCCCAACAAGTGTAGACGTAAAGCAGGAAACGAAGGAAGAGACATCTACGACACCGAGTGATCTCACGGACTTGGATTCCATCATGTGGGAGGATCTGATGGGTGATGGCTTCGAGTACTGCTCGGAGCCTGCCGGGATGGTGTCTGACGTGTACCCATCGTGCATGGACATGAGTTCTCGGAATTTCGAATTGGAATTTGGGATTAAGCCTCTGGAGTTTGAAAATGACTTTGAATTTGATGATAGTGATGAGTGTGTTATGTAAATATGACTATTTCTTATCCCATGTAATATAGTGTGGAATTACAAAAAAGTTAACGGCCGTTGAAACATTTTCAAAGGTGCAGTTATTTTTGAATTATTGTTCGTACGAACACATTTAAATTCACAACTTCTAAATATTAAATAAATATATTATTTACAATTTAACCCGTATACATATAATTTAAACATCATATTCATGTGTTGATGTTGATTTAAACCACTACTTAAACTATTAATGCAAATTAATTAAAGCTTAAGCTGGCATTCGACAAATATGAACTTTCAAACATCCTTATTAGCAAAAAAGAGATTGGTCACTAAAAGACAAAAACAGATAATAATTGAAACGATAAAACAAGTATTTGCAAGTTGATGTGATTTTTTGGACACAAGTTGATGTGAATTATTAGAGCGACTGAATTTTGGTCAATAAAATAATAGAAATTCTTGTCTTTTATGTTATATAATATTGTTTAAAAAATTATGTCATATATTAAAAAAATGTGAATTATTGTAATGATCATTTATGTTTAGGGTTTTTATACTTTTTGTTATCAATTTTTAAATTCGACTATTATGGTCACATACGTTTTCGATCTGTAAATTTATAGTCACTGGGACGTTGTTACCATTAAAATTAACGGAGGCTGTAGTCCCTAAACTATTACTTCATTCCTATTTTGACCATCGAAATAAAAATAATTTGTATAATTACATATTTAATCTTTTATATTTATAATTTTTTATTTTTTCTTATCTCCACCATTTTCCATATTCTTCTCCATCTAATCCAATCTCTAATTTTCTACTAGATAATTCCTTCGCTTTTTTATTTTTCTCCCCTCCACCATCTTCCATACGATGTGAATTGGGAATAGTGATGATGCAGCGTCTGGACGATCCGACGACGAAGATGAAGTTCAAAGCTCCTTTAATGGTGGCTTAGACACTATGGATTCGCTCCAACAGGTTTTGCCTATGAGGTTCGTTCCTTTGTATATCCGCTTAGATTTACCATATAATACAATCTTTTTTTCTTTTAAAAAACCCATCAAATTAATGTAAACAAAAGTACAAAACTCTAGGTGTTTGAACTGGAGAGGCATCTCGAGTTTTTACAATGGCAAATCGAAGTCTTTCACAATTTTAGCAGTTGCTTCATCACCTTCAACAGTTGAAGAGATTGCAAAACACGAAAATGCCTACACACGGAAGAGGTGAAATCTATTGGCAATCAACCATGCATAGGGCAGGAAAAGTTTAGAAGGACCCATAGGAAGTACATTGGCTTTTCTAGCAGTTGCCATGAGCAGTATCTCTGCTACCACAAGTGACGACTCTGCTTCCAACGTCATGTCCTCAACTTCTTCCTCCTTTGCAGTTTGCACCCAACCTTAAAGTACCGCAACGTTTTTCACTAGGATAGTACCCCCTTCGTCGCGGTCTTTAAGTTGCCGGAATTTCTCTAATTGCCGGTCCTTCTTGTTGGCTGAGGTACGGGAATGCACCACTGTTGTGAGCAGCACCCATCCATGTTTGAGGATTAAACTCTAAGAAACAAAAAATTGTAGTTTTTACAGAGTTTTTTTTTTTTATGTATACTCGAACGGAAATCAGGTTTAGTTTGTAGCTTTTTTTTACCTTAATGCATGTTGTGTATAATCATCTACTAGATAGTCCCTTCACTTTTTTATTTCTTCTCTCCTCCACCATCTTCCATACAGTGTGAATTAAGAATTAATATAATAAAAAATTAAGGATTAGATTAGATGAAGAAGAACATGGAAGATGGTGGAGAGAAAAAAATTGCAAATATAAAGGATTAAATGTGTAATTATACAAATTATTTTTATTTCGGTGGTCAAAATAAGAGTGAAGTAATATTTTATGGACTATCTAAGTAATTTCTCCTTTTTTTATTGGGCCAGATCAGCCTCCCGTTAACGTTTAACGACAACAAACGTCACAGCGACCATAAGTTTACAGATCGAAAACATAAGTGACCATAACGGTCAAATTTAAAAATCAGTGACAAAAAGTGTACAAACCTTAAACATAAGTGATCATTCCAGTAGTTTACCCATTAAAAAATTTGGTTTATGATTTAAGCTTAGAGTTTAGGGAATTAAGGGTATGATGCATTTTTTAGGGTTTAGAATTTAAAATTTAAAATTTAGAGTTAAAGCTTAGAATTAAATTTTTAGAGCTGAAATATAAAAAAATAATACCAAAAAAAAATGATTTTTGTTCCACTAAAATGTGGACTTTTGGCTATCCTAGAGAATGGGATAGTGCTTTCCATAGAATTAAATCACATATTATCTGTACAAAGTAATGCCTTAAAATAAGTATGAACATATTTTTTATTCACATTTTTAAATTATAATAAATGCATGGTTATACAAATTACACGTTAACTATGATACAGAGGGTCTCATTTATAACCCTTAGACTGACAATCATAAATACAACTCAACAATCAACCGCTTGCGTTCATGTTTTCAAGCTAAAGCTAAAGCTCAAATCTGCCAAAAATTCCTGCTTTCAAGATGTGTCCCCAACCCCAATCGAGCTTCTTACAAAAATCAAAGAACCAAGACCTGCAAAGATCCCCAGATACAACTTCTTCGGGCATTCAAGCGACTAGCGCCCGCTACATTCAATTTAGCATAACCCACACTTTAAAGATTTTCTCAAAATAGCATAAGAAGTTATCAAAAAATTAGTATTTATGTTTTTGAATTTATATTTCCTGAAAGTTGAGGGACCAAACTGGCTGAAAAACTAATAACAGCAAAAGTGAGAATTTCACTAAAGCTGAGGGATATTTTAGGTATTATAAAGTCTATATCTTCCAAAAAGAATAAATCGGCGTACTTTACCCAACTTGAATGGAGAAATGACCCAAATATTGTTGTTGGATCCCCCCTACTACCCAAATATAGTTAATCCAAGTTTATTTCCAAATTTATGGTAAATTATTTGTTTCGGATCAGAAATCAGATGAATTTTCATCCGTTTTTGAACAGTGTTTAATAAAAATAATAAAAAAACATGATAAAATCGGATGGCTATCAATTATTTTTTAAACAGGGTTCCATGCCACATGGCAGCCGAGAAGGGCGGTGCGCACTGTTGGAAGGCGACTCCATCCGACTTTGAATAGTATTCGGGTCAGGGTGGCAGTGGTGCAGGTGCATAGTGAATAATATTAACTTTGTAGGACCTCATGTAGATTTTTTTTTATTTTTTAATTGTTATAATAATTTTAAATTATATAGGGATAGTGTTAATTTTTTTATTTAAAACTTATTAGTGCAGATAAAATTCGTATAGGGGTATATATGGAAAAATGGGCAATTTTTTTTAAATAGGTTATGTTGAAGGTAATTTGTTAGAGAAAAAACTGAGTAAAAATTTGAGTGAAGAAGGAGAAGAAGAAGCAGAAGAAGAAAGTTGTGAGAAAAATATTGTAAGTCGGTTTAAAATTTTTATTTTAGTTTATCCGTATAACATTTTATATTGTTTGAAATTTAATTTTTGTGTTAGAACGATGAATATTTTATTTTTGTTTCGATTATAGTAGTGAGAGAAAACCTCGAGTAAAGTTTTTTTTAATTGTTATAATGATTTTAGGTAGTGTAAATTTTTTGATTTAAAACTTATTAGTGCAGATAAAATTCGTGTAGGTGTATGTAAGAGAAAAAAAATTATAGTTTTTTTAAATAGGTTATGTTGAAGGTAATTTTTTAGAGAAAAATTGAGTAAAAATTTGAGTAAAGAAGGAGAAGAAGAAGCAGAAAAAGAAAGTTGTAGGGAAAAAATATTGTAAGCCGGTTTAAAATTTTATTTTATTTTATTCGTATAACATTTTATGTTGTTTGAAATTTAATTTTTGTGTTAAAATGATGAATGTTTTATTTTTGTTTAGGATTATAGTAGTGGAAAAAACCGTAATTAGTATTTATTATTATTTATAGTTTAAAATTAGGTTTAGTGACATTGTAGTTCATTTTGATTTGTGTATTATAATTGAAAATATTTTTTCCCGAACATGCAAAGAAAACGAGAAACAACAAATTTGTGGCGATTGTCCATTACAATGGACAAATTGTGAAAACTGATATCGGTATTTTTTTTGAATCTGAAAGCCCTACGAAGATGAGATTTGAAAAAGAAATCACGTTTCGAGTAATGAAGGAGAAGATATCCGAGAAAATTGGAGCTTAGATTCATGGTTTGCGGTATCGGTGGTTGACATGTCATAATCTAGTCAGATATTCTGCAATAGCTCTCGAAGATAATACAGATGCGGGAATAATGACTGTAGAGCATGCATCTATGGATATTCGAAATGTCGAGTTGTTTGCTAAGGTATGTGATATTCCCGGCCCATCCAGAAACGTAGTTGGGGAATATAGTCAAATAGGTTTCGGCAACAAGTTTGATATGTCCGGAGGTAGTTTTGTGGCAATTGACAAGTGAGACATCTAGTGGATTTCATCAAGGTGGGTCGTCGACATATGCAACATCATGCGGACTGACTGTTGATCCGAATGTTAATCCGACTGTTGATGCTAATGTTGAGAACCTACGAGGTCGATAGGGAGAATCACTTGAAGATTCTAGCGAAGATGAAGATATTGAGGATCCCGATTTGTTCCCTGATGACGTTGGTGATGCCCCTGATTTCGGTGTTGGAGAATTCGTTCTGATCGGGGGCGACATTACATTGTATGAACCTCCCCCTCACATGAACTCGGTGGATTTTGATGCGATGAGGGCGCCACAATTCCCAGATATGCCCCAATTAACTTCGAGTCAGCATGGTGAATTATTTGACGGGCTTCAAATTAATAAAAATAATAAAGCTATATTGGCAATTAAAGAGTATAACATCATGCAGGATGTGGACTACGTGGTTACAGAATCCACCCCGAGGACTTTCTTTGCGAAGTGTGTGAAATATAGAGAATGGTGCAATTGGAAGATTCGAGTGTCGAAGCTTAAGAAGATAAATCATTGGGAGATCACAAAGTACAATGGCGATCACACATGTTTACGAACATCTATCGACCAGGACCACACCAAATTGGACTCGAGTGTAATAAGCCATCATGTGAAGAAGTTGGTTGAAGCAAATCTAAGGGTTCATGTTTCAGCAATTCAGGCAACCATTGAGCAACAATTTGAATATCAAATAAAATACAAGAAGGGGTTGCGTGCAAGAGATAATGTATTGTATTCGGTGTACGGTGATTACGATAAGTCATATAATAAAATACTGACTTTATTGATAGCAAAGACACATTTCATCCCAAGCACCATAGTGAGGTATCAAACAAAGTATGCATACGACCGACAATGCCAACTGCTTTAAGGGTATCAATTTTTCCATCGACTATTCTGGGCGTTCAAGCCATACGTTAAAGGCTTTCTATTTTGTAAACGTATGATCCAAGTCGATAGAACGTGGTTGTACGGGAGATACTCTCATATACTGTTGGTTGCCGTTGCACAAGATGGTGATAGCAATGTCATTCTGATTGCATTCGCAATTGTTGATGGGGGATGGTGGAAGCTTGGAATTTTTTTGACCAATTTACGTGACCACGTCGTCCGATAAGATGGGGTATGCATTATCTCTGATCGAGGGACAGCTATCAAAGCAACAATTAATTGAGAGGGAAGTCGTTGGACACCTCCGCACGCATACCCTGCATACTGCGTTCGTCACATCGGTAAGAACAACTACGAGCAGTTCAAAAATAAATACATTCGTAGTGCGATTTTAAGCATGGGTAAGTATCATTTTTTCAAACTTTGTTATATATGCAGTTATGTGCTTTGATTTTTCTAGATGCTAACAACACATATTATGGCACAGGGTATCAACTACTACGGCTAAAATTTGAGAGGAAGATGAAAAATTTATAGAAAGACGATGAACGTGTTTGGAGTTGGGCCAACAATATCAAGAGAAAAATATGGGCCCAATCATATGACGAAGGTGGTAGACGATAAGGGAAAATGAAAATCAACCTTGTAGAGTGCATAAATGGAGTACTGAAAGGATCACGCCATCTCCCAATAGCAAGCTTGGTGACAGAGATGTACTACCGTTTGGCTAAGGTTTGGTTCGTTAAAGGGAAGCAGATCTAGTCCTTAATAAACAAGGGACAACATTGGGCTCCTAATATTGTGACAAAATGGATAATAATATAAAGAATGCAGCGTCGCTGATCGTTCACGCATTCGACCGAATGAATCAGACTTTCGATGTTGTTGGTTCTAGAACCCATAACGAAGTACGCCACTTAAATGTATTTCGAGTCAATTTATAACGTAGGTGGTGTGATTGTGGTAAGTTCCGAGCGTGGCAATATCCACGTGTTCATGCAGTTGCATCATGTGTGTTCGCCAATGTTAACCCATACACATATGTTGATGAATGCTTCAGTCTCAACCAGATGTTAGTTAGATATTTATAGAATTGAGTTCTCACCGATCCCGAATTCAATGTATTGGCCGTCAGTAGAGCATGAAAAATGGTTATCAGATCCTACACTTTGTAGAACTCCAACTGGCCGACCTAGATCGACTCGCATATACGCCAATATGGATATTATAACAGAGAGAAGGGACAACGAAAGAGATATACTATATGTAGGGTTGGAGGCCAATCGAAATCAAAATGTCCAAATGAACCGAGATATGTACCTATAGCTCGGTGATTTATTATCTTTGTATTCAAAAATATTATGTTTGTATTTGAAAATTTTATGTTTGTATTTCAAAATGTCCAAAAAAATTCACTTTTTTGGTTTTAAAATTTTTAACTTCGATTTGGTCACTAAATTAGTTTGGTTTTAAATTTTAAAAAATTAAAATAAATTTAGTTTAGTTTGGGTTTTAATTTTAATCACACTTAAGGTTAAATATTAAATCACTAATAACTAAAGATAAGTAATGAATAATAAAAACACAATGAAAAATAAAAAAACAATAACATTCAAATTCAAACTAAAATGCCTCTAATGTATTACAAAAAATACATAAAATAAAAATCAATAACATTTGTTTCAAATTCAAACTGAAATGCCTCTATTGTATTACACAAAATACATAAAATCATTTTTTGTGTAATTTCTGGCCATGAAAAGGTTTGCTCGAAAGATAAGAATGCGGCGGTCGTCGAGCACGTTATGGCCTTTATGGTGCCACGGGATCCTCTTCAGTGTAGCTCACCTCCTCGGTCATAGAGGGCATATGAGGCGGTGTTGTGAATAAATCCATGTAACCGTTCTGCACTCCCATAATCTCTGGCGAATTCAGGAATTTTTGCATTTCATAAAAATCCATATTATGTCCAAAGTTGGAGTAAATGGGTGACTGTGGATGAAAAAACTCAGGTGTGTATAAAACAACATCATCAAACCTGTGAGTATCTGAAGAGCATGGGCCAACTTTTGGTTGTACATATGTAGGAGCCGGTTTTTTTTCTCATATAATTGTAGGGCCCACTTCTGGTTGTACGCACGTGGTTGGCCAACCTTCAGGGTTTTGACTCCACACGGGATTTTGAGACACGTTCGCTGCACTCTTAGAGGATTCACCCTTACCACCATATTTTTTCTTATATTTTCGACATTCTTCCCGTCCATCGACCGCCATTATTAAGAAAATAGATCAGGTACTTTGACCTCTCAAAATCAAAATCATCATCTTGGATTGGAGCGCGAAGCGGTAACGTTGAAGATCTGTTGTTCTACATATTAATGTAGTCAGCATGTATTACTTCCCAATTTACTTCCGCCCTGCCGCGTCCATCATAATCGTGCAGATAGTCATGATTAATGTAAATATATAGAATCGGCTGGTGGAAGCCAAATTGCCTCAGCACCCTATCGACAAATTGAAACTCGACAATCGCAAAGTGGATCAATGGTGTAACACTATACCATAGTTTAGAATCCTTCATCAGATCATCCGACACAAAAATGCTATCATCGTTGTACGGCATCCAAATAAACTACAAAATAAAGATTATTATAATACGACATCTAATTATAATGTAAATAATAAATTGTTAATATTTAACTAAAGTGTAAACAATACATTTAATTAGATACCTAATCTTGACAATACAAATCAATCTAAGCTCTAAATACTCTCAATTTGTTGTTCGCCAACCCCGTGTGTGCTTTTTTCTCGCACCATCTGCATACAAATCACAATAATGTTTTAAAAATAAATAAATTTAATTTAAAAATTCAACTCAAAATCAGGATAATTACCTGGCGACAAAAGGGAACTGAATCGCTATTCGAGTAATCGGTGTCCAAAAGGGAAATTACTGCCAAGCCCACGCTTGCAGCAACAACAAACATCCACCAATGCCCCGAACCTTATGACCATTTTCTATTTCAGCCCCCTTGCACAACTTACAATACAAGAACACTAATATGGCCGATCCCTAACTATATTTAGCAGTTTCCCACGGATACATCAAAAAGGGCAAATAACGTGTATGAACAAGATTGCCAGATTTATCCGGCATTAGTATACCTACAATAAGTTGCATAATATAGGCTCGACTGGCATTATAAACCGCATCAACATAATTATATTCACCGAGTTTAAATTCACTTTGCAACCAACTCATTTTCACACAAGATCCATTCAAATTTAATGGATCAGGCACCTTCCCAAGGTATTTGAAGCAAAGTGCTAGGCTGAACCTTTCGTCCGCTCGATCAATGGTGCCCCGTTTACCGGGACCTCGATAAGCATGACCACGTCTCCAAGTGTGATTGTGCATTCCCCACAAGGCATATGGAACATATGGGTTTTCGGCCTCAAACGTTCAATCAGAGTGGAAATCCCCGGGCACCAACTTGTACCCGCGAATAAAGTTCGCACAATAAAATCCAGAAATTTGCAACCATTCAATGATTCTATCGTCCGGATGATTTTTGGCCATGGTCAGATGATCCTGTAATCGCAATAGAGGGGCTTCACCAGCCATCCTACAAGACAAGAAAGAATATATTATGACCCAGGACTAAATCTAATACATTAAAAAATAATAAACATAATAATAAAAAACTAAACAAACAAAATTTATAATAATATTTTAGTTTAGTTTGTAATTTGCTAAAATTTTACAATCAACTTATTAGTTTATATTTCAATTCCACTACTACTAACTACATGCAATTTAAAAAACTCCTAAATTAAAAGACTAATTAAAATATTAATATTTTTTTACTAATTGCCAACTACTAACCTAAATTAAAATAAGTTTTTTTCCACTAAATTAAAAAATTCTACGAAATTTAAATTTGCTAAAGTTCAATTCTACTACTACTAACTACGTGCAATTTAAAAAGCTCATAAATTAAATGACTAATTCAAACATTAATATATTTTTTACTAATTGCCAACTACTAACCTAAATTAAAATAAGTTTTTTCTTCTAAATTAAAAAATTCTACGAAAATTAAATTTTCTAAATTTCAATTCAATAACTACTAACTACATGCAATTTAAAAAATTCATAAATTAAAAGACTAATTCAAACATTAATATTTTTTTACTAACTGCTAACTACTAACCTAAATTTAAAAAAAATTCTTCTAAATTAAAAAAATAAAAAATGTTTTTTACTACTACTACTACTAATAATAATATAACTGTTATCATTAGTCCCTATATCATTCGACAATTTGCTTTTAAAACCCTTCAATTTTAAGATTTTTACAAAGTAGTCACTAATTTACTAATTTGATCATTCAAGTCCCAATATACTTATTTTAGTCCCAATATACTCGGGTTTTTTTTTCAAAATGCATTATAAATAAAATCTAATAAGCCATAAATTAAACAATAAAAATATTCAAACATAAAAATTTCATACGTCAACTTAAAAAATTTAAAAAAAATCAAGAAATCTCTTCACAAATTTAAAAACTTCAAACACTGACTTAAAATTTTGGCATACTTACTGTATTTTCTTCAAATCTTCCTTTCTTTACTCAATCTGTTCACAAATTTTCTTCTCTTCAACCACCTATTTAACATCTGAGTTTGAAATATCAAAAATTCAAATATCATCAACTTTAAAACTTTAAAACTAATCTCTACTTGTTGTTATAGATGTAAAATAACTATTTTTTTTAAAATGTAATTAAACCTTGAACTTACGTAGATGTAAATAAGGTGGAGAGGCAAATGTAGATGGATGAAGAAAAATGTTGTGTAAATATGGTGGAGAAGCAAATGTAGATGGATGAAAAATAAGCTGGAGAAGCAAATGTAAATAAGGTAGACAAGCAACAAATGTAAATGGATGAAGAAAAAGGTGGAGAAGCAAACGTATACAAAGATATGAAATTCAAAAAAATTAACTAAAAAAATAAAAAAAATTCGTAACTACTACAAAAACATACATACATTAAAAATACAACTAAAAACTTGACATATTCAAAAATAAAATACATATCTTATACTTACAAAATTTCCTCTAAATCTTCTTCTTTACTCTATCTTCTCAAAATTTTAATTACAAAATATACCTATCTTCAACTACTATTTAACCCCAACTACTTTAAATTTCAACCACCCAACCCACCTATCAACTATACAATCAATATTATAACAATTAAAAAAAAACCCTACCTGTTATGCATGTATGCAGCGGCCTCATTTACGAGGCATGCAACTGCCATGCATACACCCGCACCACTGCCACCCTACAGTGCCGAGCACTATTTAAAATCAGATGGAAGACAACCCGTTTTTAACCAGTGCGAGCTGCTCTCCTTGGCTCCTAAACCCTATTTGAAAATGAATTGTCATCCAATTTTTTATTATTTTTGGCCAAAACACTGTTCAAAAACGGATAGAAATCAATTCAATTTCTAATTCGAATAGTAATTCACCATAGATCTGAAAATAAACCTGGATGAACCATATATTTGGGGGAAAAATTCAACAATATTTGGGTAATAATTCCAACTTGAATACTATCACTTTCCCAGTTGCAATGTTGATTTTTTTCATTTACAAAACTTAAATGATGAATTATTATAGCAGTGTCGGGTACCCCACAAGTATGAACTTTCAAACTTTGATGCGGAAAAGAAGTGATGTGGGCAGACAGATTTGGCATTTGGTGTTGCAAGGGGTTCATTTAAGAACCTTGCTGCCCCTGAGCCTGAGGTAGGGTTTGAACCTGGCTGCATATATTTTAACAGATGATGCCAACCCTGGCTTCTTTTAAGACTAAATTAACAACTTGAGTGAATAACTTTTCTTTAAGACCAGACTTGCGCTGTGCACAGCATTCATATAACATTAGAGACCAGGCTACAGTGGTGGCCCGGCGGGGTGGATAACAATCAGACATCACAAACTCAACATTTGCCATTAAGCAAACTTGCTTTTTCATTACCAATGCCAAACATCAACCTACAATCCCTATTTCTGATCCGGATCCGGTGGAGGTGGATTCTGCTTGAGCCTATCCTTCCTTTGCCTCTCCAATTCTTTTACCATTTCCCAATGTTCCAATGACAGACTTGTTTCTCCCAAACTTGAGGATATGAGCCGGGCCATTGTCAACCATCTACATATCATAAATTTTCATTTTATTTTACTGCAAGTTTCAACCAAATGACAGTGGGATTTAATGCAAATACAGCATTCTGTTTCTAACCTGCTAAAATCTCGACTGCCCAAGCTCCTATCTGCTTGTCTTGCAGCAACCAGGTCATCTTCTACCACCTGTGAGTAAACCATAACAAAATGTACTTCAAATACCCTGATGCCTCAACAAATGCATTTAATAGCATGCAATTAAGTCAAATTTAATTCATGCCTTCTGCATATCTGATCCAATGGAATGTGGCAATGATCTAACAGTAGCCAGGTACCATCTCCAAGCTGGCAGTGCCTCCGCAACTGGTATTTCGGAGGATTCAAGAGAAGGCTGAAAAGGTACAATTACATCAGCAGGAACAATATTAGATTTCCCCTCTGAGAAGACAAGTAACCGGACATCTGCTGCCATTTCCATTTTGTAGTACTGAAAGTCATATTCCACCTGAAACAAGTATTCAATGTTGAATCAACTTCAACCGAGATCAGAGCAGCGGAATTTTATCTGGCTATAATTTTAGCTTCAACTGAAAAGAAAAAACTTCTTGCAATATATAGAATAAACACAATTTCCCAACATGCACATTAAATTTCTCAAAACATCTTACTTGACTATATGTTTAAACCAAGTGGCAACTTACTTTTTGAAACTCTATTAGATTTTTCAGCAACTTTGTATTCTCAATTCCAATAGAGTTGAGGCTTCCAGATTCTAGTTGTGTTTCATCAACCATCAAGTGTGAGCCCTCAGGTAGCTGAAGAACTCCAGGAATCAATCTGCAATACAACGTGAAGTTATTACAAAAATGCTGGTGGTAGCGGTTTTCTTAATGATTGCATCATCAACTTTCCCTTAGGGATATGATTAAGGATACCTGTTTGTTTGATAATCTTTTTTCGGGGCAAGAGAGGCAGTGTTCAGATATTCCAGTGTGAGAGGCATGCAATTCGTGAATGGTAGCAGGTTTTTGAAAGTTTGGCTAATTCGAGTGCCAAACACAGACACACTTTCTTTGCTTAAACCTGTTAGATTTAGTGACAGCTTCCCGACAGCAACATCATCTACTCGAGTGTGAACCTGTCCAACCAATATGATCGGTTTCTCAGTCTTAAGATGGGAAGGAAGATATTTCAAGAAACATGGAAGAATCTACTTTTCTAGGGAAGATTTAACAGAGAAATTGGGGAAATGACAAGAAACTGCCACCTAGCATAACATCAAGAAAATAAAATGATAGTTGTGGAGGAAAACATTACCTTGGACAGAAGATGCAACAACATGAAATGAGCAGCTACCCCGTCATTGCCAAGAACAGCTGTAAGATGCCTGAACAGAGCTTCCCTTGTCTCTTTCACCAAATGTGGCTTTGGCTGGAAGAATACCAAGGAAAAATATGAGGAAGCATGAGAGAAACCTCACTAGACAGCTGAAAATGCATCCTCACATTACTATACCTCCATTATTGGGGAGTCAGGCAGAAAGTCATGCGATGCAAGCTTCCTATGTACAAGACAGTGCAAGCGTGGGACCTGCAACAGGAAAGAGTGGAAGAATATACATCTTGAACCAGACAACACAATGAATTCAAACCAATTCATTACAGCAAGACATTGTAAAACGCACTGTGCTGATAATGAAGCCACAAATGTTTCACATCTGGAAGCAGACAATACCTTATTAGGGGGCAAATGGACCAGTGCATCATCACAGAAACTATTTGATAACCCATCATTGTCATCTTTCTCAACTGCAAGCTCTGAATCAAAAGTGAGGACGCCAATAAACTCAAAAACATCATTCAGCTTCAAGTCTGACTCTGGAGAATCATATATCTGCATTTTAAAATAGAAAATTATCAACCTTGGTTGAAAAGAGAAGAATAAAACCAATAATCTATAGACTATTTAAATATATTTGGATGTACATAGGAAAAATGCTATGAACCATTTACCTTTACTAGGCAAGGAAGGTTATATTTGTCAACAAATTGAAATGTACTCATGCCGGAAGAAGAGCTTGCAGTTTTAAGATCCATAGGTTCTGGTGAGGTGTAAGGAAGATCATCTTCTCTCTAGCAAGAAAAAAAAAATCTGATTAGGATCATCTTCCCTCTGAATTAGGGGTCAAGCTCCCCTCCACTTTTCTAACCATTACTATACCGTACAAGTTTAAGTATGACTTAAACAATTCATTAGCAAGCCCTACACATGAATGATGATTATTAATGTATCGGAAATTAATGGACAAAAAGATAACGAACTGGAACTCAATCCCCTGAAGTAGCATGTAAAGTTAAAATTAAGAAAAGGAACATGAAGCAAAATCCAACATATAATTCAAAAGAACTCATAACCTCAGGCAATTGAGTATTCAGCCTCCAATATTAGTTTTACAAGATGAGGTAATTGAACTCATAGATTCAGCCTAACTGGAATCCACTTGATAAGCGGATGTCACAAAACTAGTCGGACAAACCAATGTCAAGCACAAAATAGACTAAAACCCCAATTTTCTATTTCATTTTCTAAAAAAATCTAAATTCTGCTAATATAAATTTGTATGTTTAAATATTTTTAAAAAATCCCTGATAAAGTTGTGCGAAACTTTGACAAGGCTCAAGAAGGTTTACAAATGTTCCTGAATCTCTTAAGAATTTGGCTCAAGTAAGAACATGTGAACTTCATGAGCATTCATGGAAGCTAATAGCTTACAGCGAATATGGTACAAACACAGAGTTGAATGCAGCAAAACCAAATAAAATCTCCAAAGTCTTCAATTATAAAGGCTAAAATATTTCTTGGATCTTGACAACAATGAAACTAAAATTTGAGTCGGGGCTTCTTACCATCTTCTTGGTAATTGGAGAGCTTTTTACCTCATCCTCGGGAACCTGAAACAAGATACAGCATCTAAGTTTAGCAAGGTAAACCATAGATGCATTAAAACCCAATACAAAAGGACCAAATGAAAAGGCATTGATCTTGAGCAGTTCTAAATGTGCAAACCAAGTAACTGTACTTCAACTAAGTGATTCAGCAAAGCAAGTTTATAAACAAAATCCTAACTAATTTAGGGCAAAAACAAACACGAATTGTGAGCAAGACCGTTACCTCATTTTCAGAAGGAAAAAAAACATGGTATAGAGTCTAGCCTATTTTTATGATTGTATTATATGCTTAGGTCATAAAGTTGGGAGAATGAAACACAATGACATGTATAGATAAATGGTAAGTGGAGCAAGACAAACCAAATCCATGGGATCCTCGTCTTCATCATCCATCCTACGCCGCTTCTCCCTGCTTTGGGGTGACCAATTAGGATCCATATCGCAAGAAGGTTCAGTCCAGGAACTTTGTCCAGGAACCTGAAGAAACCAATAGAATCGCAACCAATGAACAATAAGAAAAGGAGTAAAACGAAGTTCCTGTTTCAGAGTAATAATAGAATGAAAACTCAAAACCATGAATTTCCCATAAACAGCATAACATTTAAACACTGCAATTAACCACTAGAACCTTAAAATATAAGTAGAAGAGAACTTACAGGAACACAGTAGAGCAAGCGGCGTTCCCAAATACATGTATCAGAAGGTGATTCCATTGGGTATTGAGAGACATCCGTGAACTTGTTGGTCCGCCATGAACACCCATCCTTTATATAGCAACAGAAAAGAGAAACATAAAACCCATTAATTCAGATTCGTTGAGGGAAAAAAGAAAGAAGGAAAGGATTAAATTTTTACAGCGGAAAAGAAACTTACCTCCCTGTAAGCGCCAACATAGAATTCATTTCCCAACATGTCCTGGATCATGCCACGGTAACGGACAAGACTGTTGTGCTGAACCCATCTCAAAGTCTTGGGATTAAGAATTGGAACCTGGGAGAGACCCGATTCCTGGAAGAGAAAGTGACGGAAGAGTTCAAGGGCTCCCCAATCCTTGCCGTCGAAGGCTGAGGGATGGGTCAGGGTCCCTGATCCTAACCCTATCGCCTTCTCAAATGTTAATCGGACGGCACCCAGTGGGTTTGCCAGGCAATCGTAAGGTGGACCGCCCATTTCTCTCTCTGATTGATCGATTTGCTTGACGCTACTTCGCTTCCCGCGTTAAAAGAGAGAAGGTAGGTGGGATTTTCCCGCCAGTGCTTCCCGCCATTTTGGCGGTATTATAGCCTGGAGAACATGGCAAAAGCCCAAATAGAGGTGGAGTTTGGCCCAGGGTTTTGAGAAAATTAAGAAAGGTGGGGGCGAAGGAGAGACCCGAGTGGTAACTGGCCCGACAGACAGAGGCGTAAAAGTTAGGTGAGTTCGGGTATTTTTCCCGTTAATTTTATTTAGGCTTGACTTAAAAATAGATGTTGAAATTATAAAAAAAATTGATATAGGTATCTAATATTTTTTTTCACTAAAATATATGCCTAAAATTTTATTTTATTAATTTTTTAAGTTAACACCGTTAAAAAATTCATCACTCAATAATAGATTAACATGTGTTTTTTATTTATTTTTAAATAGAATAAATTAAACAATATCTCATAGTTTTCAAAAATCACAAAATAATCCTAAAATCTCTAAAACTCCAAAACCTTAAGCCCAAAATTGACATCACTATCGCCGTCGATTGAGATTTTGAGGTTTGGGATTTACGGATTTGGGACTTTTTTGGAGAATTTAAAACTTTTTGGTTTTAAAATAATATTTTTATAAAAAATAAAAGACACGTGTTAAATTCTGATTTGGTGATTTTTTTTAACAGTGTTACCTTAAAACAGTAACATAATGAAACTTTATGCATTTATTTCAGCAAAAATTATTAAACACATATCTCAGAAAAAAGTATATAGTTTGGACCCCTATTTCTAAGTTAAGCCTTTTATTTATTGAATTAAAAAAAGTAAACTATACCCATAAAATTTATTGAGTTAAGGTTTGTACGATTATATATTTAGTCATCATTATTTATATTCTATTAATTTAATCTTAATTTTATTTTAATTTAATAAATATAATTATCCAACCATATCATAACAAGTGTCGTCATATTAATGGTCCAAATTTATTTTTTTAATAAATTCATTTTCCTCCCACGATGCGTGACATGTACTTAGCCATTGAGCCAAGACCACTTCTTAGTCTAAGTTTGACAATAAATTTTATAGGGTAAAATATTTAAGTCATCATTCAATTTTGTTTTATGACTTATTTTGGCCATCGAATTTTAAAAACGATCAATTTACTCGTTAAACTTTATATATTAACCTATTTTAATCACTCTTTAATGACATAAATTATTTTATTATTATTTTTATCTTGATATATTTTATAATATTAAATTCTAAATGTGATTTAAAAAATAATAAAATTTAAACACATGAAACACCAAAACTCCAAATTAAATCCTTCTTCTACAATAAAAAAATACCCAAACCCCAAATTTCTTTGACCAATCAACCGCCGGTCGTTGCCAAACCTTGGCCACAAACTCAGTCTTGGCATCGTCTCCGTTCCCCAATTCTTCCTTCATCGCTTCATCATTAAAACCTTTTTGGGTTAATCTGTTGCTGTTTCCATTGGAGTTGAGCAAGGAGTAAATCGATCTACATCATAATTGTTAGTGGTGGGTTATGTTGTGGGGTTAGTTGGTGTTGCACCAAGAGAAAGGGGAGTAAGTACTGCAACTTCACTGGCTTGAGCAGCCTCATCAATTGCAACCATATCAAATCCATGGGTGAGGAGAGAGAACAACTAACGGTCACTACTTGAGACTGGTAAAAACAATCTCAGCCTCATTGGCAAAACTTGCCTCGAGATTAACACGAGCTTCTTCCAAGTTGTAGTTACTGCCAACACGGAACTTTGGTTCCAAAATGAGAAGGCGAGACATCTCAACTAGAACTTTATCTCTGTTTCAACAACTGCAGCAAGGTTCTGCAACGGTACATCTCGGTTCTGATCCCGTGCAACAAGAATATCAGGGTCAACACCAACAGAACCTTGGGACCGAACATTAACAGCTGCAGCAGTGAGTTCCCTTTGAAGAGTAGCTATCTGCTGAGATAACATAGCTTCACGAGCCTTTAAAGTCTGAATATGTCCAAAAATTTCATCACGATTCTTCTGTAGAAGTTGTTCAGTTCTGCGCTCAACAAAAACTGCCTGGGCAGCCCGTTTCTGAGAGTCTACCCCAACTCGGCCGTCGATTAGCCACCGTTCGCGGGTGTGAAGGTGAGGCCGTGAAGGTGGAGACGAGGGTTATGATTTGGAGTCGAAGTTTGAGTTTGACTTGGGAATTTTATTTTTAATTTTAAATTACATTTAATATTTAATATTAATAAAAATAACATGTCATAATAAAAAAATAAAAAAATAATTCATGTCAAAATAGGTCAATGTATAAAGTTCAGTGAGTAAATTGATCGTTTTTAAAGTTTAGTAATCAAAATAGGTCATAGAGCAAAATTGAGTGATGACTTTGGTATTTTACACTATTTTAGATATTTTGTATTGTTTGGTTCCATTCACTTTTGTTGTTGTTAGGGATGAGTACAAGTTAGGTCGAGTTTTTGTTTAATCCAAACCTAATTCGAAAATATAAACTTTGTTTACCTGAATTTTAAGATTAAAACTTGTCTTTTATCCGACTCGAAACAAAAAATAAAATAAATATTTTTACTAAAAATAAAGGGGATAATAAAAATATATAAAGATGGATGTTTATAGTAATTATTCCTATTGTTTTTTTATTTGATAAAATTATCGATATGGTTGAAAAATAGCTGGGACTTTGATGGAGGAGATAGCTGCTATTGGCCCGACTCAGTTACCGGGCAAGTAGAGGAGGATCCTTGAGCATGCATAGAAGATTTTATTGAGGAAGACAATCGGTTTTCCCTGGTAGTTGGTTTGGGTTCTTCAATGGTTTAAAGGGTACGGTTTTATTTTGTTTAGGTAAACTACATAGATGACCACTTAATTATAGGGTTGATGTCAATTTGACCACTATACTTTTAATTTTAACAATTTTACCACATAACTATTTAAATAGTTATAACCAAGTCACCTACCGTTAAAACCTAACGGAGAACTAACGTGGCAGTTAAAAGAAATATGTATAATTACACATTTAGTCATCGTTTTTTACATATTTTATTAATTTGGTCCTAATTTTAATTTAATAAAATAAATTAATTATTCAATTAGGTGGTGACACGTGTCATTACTTCATTAGATGACTTTAACTATTTATATTTAATTTAATAATTTTATTGTCCTCTTCCAATCATGTGGTGACATGTGTCACTGCCGAAGAAAATAAAGAAAACCAATGATGCCTCCAGTAGAATTCGAACCAAGGTGTGCCTGGACAAAAAGGCCTTGGTTTATCACTATGCCAAGTGCACTTTTGAGTTTTAGAGTATGAAATTTATTACATCTTCATTTGTTGTTAATGGCAATAAAAAGGAAATAAATATGGATTAAGAAAATTCGAATATAACAAACTTAAGATGCATAAAAACATCTAAATCACCGAAATAAATCCAATAATTAAATTAAAGTTGACAAACTTATATTTTTAAACTAAATTTAATATATTTCTCTTTCCACAATTGTTTTTTTATAAATTCATATAAATAATCATTGAATTATTTTTTAAGTTAATTAATAATTTTATATTTTATTAAATTTTTAATTAAATTATTATGTACATGAAATTATATTAAAATTTTAAAATTATATTAAAAATTCATTTCGTGAATCTAAACTCACGAACATAATTTAAATAAATTGATATTATTTTAAAATTTTAATATAATTTCATATATAATAAATATTAAATTAATTTTTTAATAAATATTAAAATTATTAATTGAGTTAAGAAAATCTATTCATCGATTATATATGTGAAATTATAAAAATAAATGTGAAAAATAAAAATATATTAAATTCAGTTTAAAATATTAAAAAAATCTTAAAATTATTTTTATTTTAATTCAAGTATTAACTATAATTTAAAATATATATAATTTTTTAACTTTAATTTAATTATTATATTTATTTTGATAATTTAGATGTTTTATGTATCTCAAGTGTGTCATGTTCGAGCCCCCTTAATCCATATTATTTCATTTATCCTGCCATTAACAACAAATAAAGTCATATAATAAATTTCATACTTTAGATCACAATAGTGCATTTGGCACAGTGATAAGGCAGCGCCTCTTTGTCCAAGTACAACCTAGTTTGAATCCTGCTGGAAGCATTGTTTTTTTTTTCTTTAATGAGGTGTCACCATCTAATTAGAGGAGAAAAATAAAATTATTAAATCAAATATAAATATTTAAAGTCTTTCAATGAGGTCACCACCTCATTAAATAATTAATTTAGTTTATTAAATTAAAATAAAGACTAAATTGATAAAATGTGTAAATAACGGGAACTAAATGTGTAATTATACAAATTTCTTTTAACTGTCACGTCAGTCACTCCTTTAGGTTTTAATGGTAGGTGGCTTGATTGGAACTACTTAAATAGTTACATGATAAAATTGTCAAAATTAAAAGTAGAGCGATCAAATTGACACCAACCCCATAATTAAGTGGTCATCTGTACAATTCACCCTTTTGTTTATTAGTTAGTATGTCATTTATCCTTCCTTCGAATCATATTTTTTTGAATCAAAAGGAGGCAGCCTATATACTAAGCTTGAACTTAACCGTGATCAGCATGGACATCCATAGGGGCTGATCTTGGTGTTATAATTTGTGGGGGCCTTGTTCAAAATTTTAAATTTTATAGATGTCTAATAAAAAATTTAAAAATTTTGAGGGATGTAATGGTTTTTTTTAAAAAAAGTTGAGGGTCTATTGAAAATTTTTAAAATAATTAAAAGATAAAATGAAAACTTTTAACAATTTTGAAAGGGTTTAATTAAAAATGTTCGGAAAAATTAAGACATGAGATTTTTTAAAAATTTGAATGTACCTAATTAAAAATTTTAAAAATAATTAAGAGTATGATTCAAATTTCCTCAAACATTGGGGTGCTAAGTGTCACGGACAGGCCCCCTTTGCTCGGTTGGCAAGCCGTGCGACACTTGAGATGGGTGTTACCCAGACAAGTCAGCCTTTCTCATGCCTCATTATCCAAGGAGTTATCTCGGTCTAGCCTTCTCAGGGTCACAATGCGCTAAGGCTTTAGAGTTTCGAATCCCGCAGGGCCTAGCGATAGTTGCACTCCAAACTTGTACTTCAGCCACGAGCGCGATATGAGCCCTATGGCCCCAAACCGTCCCTAGGTATTTCTCCCGGGGAGACAATGCGCCAACCACTAGGCCCCGCTGCCCGCACACCTAGGCCCCACATGGGCCTAGGAGTAGGTCGCTTACACCAAGGAAGCTCGGTCGCTAGCCCAGGCGAGGGGGATGGTGGAGACCCGACACCAGACCACTTCCCCCTGAAGAGCTAAATAAACTTACCAGGAATGCCGTGAGTAGACGTTGCTTCGTCCCAAATGAGGACACTTTCTGGATAGGGCCTTCATCGTCTTCCTACAGCTTCTCAACTTGCATCCTTGACTTGGTAGCTCCTTAGGGACTGTTCATATCATCACTCGGTCCACCATTGCTCGGTCATGAACGGGCTTGTCAAGACAGGGTCGCAATATAATAAGGGATGGCCTTGACATTTCTCCCCCACTTACTCTATCGATGGCCTCATCGATGTAGCCCCAAAAGGGATGGTTCTGGCATTCTCCCCCCCACTTCCTCTATCGATGGCCTCATCGATGTAGTCCAAGAAGGGATGGTTCTGACATTCTCCCCCACTTCCTCTACCGATGCCCTCATCGATGTAGTCCAAGAAGGGATGGTTCTCATTAATATTGACACCAGTTCTTCATCACCTGTTGAGTCGATACGGACCTCTGTGGCAGCACATCTTCGATTCGTGCTCGATTTGGTATATTTTTCTTGTCCCACCATTTGATCATTCAAGCAACTAATTCAAGCCTCGATCCTGGGTTCTTTCTATCTCCTTTTGACTATGTTGTACATCCGTAACCATCTAGACTGACCATAGACCCATTATGACCCAGTTCCACTTCTATCATGTTGAGTTTTAGATTCATGCTCCCTCACTTTTACTCTGATTGTCGATCCACTCGAACAAGTGCCTTGTAGTTTCTCTGTGTTCCACGATCTGCCCATTAACCTACACAAATACAAAAGTAACATACCTGGCCATGAGCAGACGTGTTATGACTCGTCACTCAATGGCTTGCTCCTCGACGTTAAGCATCTTCGCCAACTTTGCCTCATCTCGTACCGAGACCTCCAAAGTATTGAATGCGTCACCATACATATGTCATCAACATTAACCCAAGTTTGCCAGCACATGCTCGCGTTGCACCTGGTTGCTCAATAATGTAAAGATGATATCTAGTTGCCAACACCGTATCGCATTGTACTTGCCTTTTGTTCTCCTCAATACATCCTGTATTATAAGATATACAAGCAATTTTATCAATGAAAACATATCCACACAAGTCTCGTATGATTACCTGGTTGGCACACATTGCCTTATGCTACCACCATTCATGGTATGCTTTTGTATGTATACCTCAAGTGTTTTGACTATTTGAGAACGCAGTCTCTACGACAAGCTAATATCATCCACTCGTGAGGTTTTCTTCTTACTCAATTATACCTGCACCATTTACCAAGTGAATGCACACCAATATTCTCTCGAACAACCTTGCCCTTGTTCCAGTAGCAAAATAGATGGTCATATGTCCTCGCTAGAACTTCTTAATGGTCTCTTATGGCCCTTGTAATAGCCAATCAAGTTGCCATCCCTTTTTCTTCGTTTCTCCTATGGTCGCAATATAATCAAGTTGCCCCTTTTTCCGTTTCTCCTTCACTCCCTTTGTAACAAATAGAACTGTTGATAAGCACAAAAGTACACATTTGATCTCTTGACACACATGGCCTATACTCTATGGGTAAGTTAGTTCCCCACATCTACTGATGTCTTCCCCATTATCCACTTACTAGAAAAGTTCATCTTGTTATCACGCCAACAAAGGAACTTGTATTAGCACCCCACAAACATCATATCAACATTAGTCTCGTGTCTTGGACTTCAAAATGATGTCTCACTTGTGCCCTCTACGTGTGACTTAGGTTTTCGCAGGAACCAAACTCTTCCCCATATGCCCACGACATCTAGTCAGTAGAGTATTCTCATGTAGGATCAAGACCTCTTTATTCTCTTACATAATCTCGAATAGAACCTGTATTCGCTAAATCCCTTAGCTTCTTTTGAGCATTATATTCTACATTTTCGGGAAAGAAATGAGCCCATTAACTCTTTCTTTAGCTCATCACATATTTTGATAGGACAAACACCATTAATAAACTTGGACCGCCACCACCACTTGGCGTCCCCTATTAGATACACCAAGGCCACCGCGACCTTGTCTTTATCTGTTTTAGTATGCGTATATCGGAAATAATGCTTGACGTTGAATAAGAAATTTTCAAGCTCCTTAGCATCTCTGTTCCCTTCATACCACTGAGGTTTTGAAACCCTAGTCCTTGGACCCTATCTACTATCATTGAACTGCTCATAGCTATTTGTATCAAGTTAACCTGAGTCTTGATCTCATCTAGTCTGAACTTCATATGACTTAATGCTTCTTTTGCCTCCATTACCAAAATCTTTGATAATTTGGGTCAACTCTTGCTGCGTTTCCTTTGTTGCTCAAAGCCGATCATTTGATGCCATAACCCTCATGGTAGCCAATACGGCCTCAAGTTCCTTAAATCGACTAGGGTCTACCGACCCACCACCCTGTGTTGACGTCCTAGCACCTGGGTGTGTTCTCTCTCTGGGCAATACTCGTTCCACGTTTTCGCGTTTGTCACCATTCTTGTCGACACACACAGAATCATTGTGCCGGCACAAACATCGACTTTTACAAATAGGTGTGATATTTGTACCGTGTCCTTCTTTGTTACATGAAGCTGACATTTATCCCTGTTGCATACGACCAAGGCTTTTTGACACCTGCCAAACCTTCAAACCATCTTGGTTCTCTAATCGATTGCCCCCACATCCCTCAAGGAATTGATAGGAACACCTGCCTTCATAACACACACAAAGAGAAAACTGACCACGAAATTGGTTAGTCCAATTACATAACAATAAAATGAAATGTACCTTACAAGTTCAATGGGATTTTCCAAAGACGCCTCCCACTCACAATTCACGCAATTGCCAAACTCTAGAAAGTACGTTATAAATTCCACCACCACATTTCTATTTTTGGGTAACACCGACATATCCATGGTAACTGTTTTTTGCTTTTGTCTCTTGGTCCATACATCAACTTTGACCTAAGCCTTGGCTTTACTAGCTCGCCCCACCAACTAGCTTGTCGGTAGTAGCCCATATCACCACTGCCCAAATTGGGGATTTTGTAAAACTTGGGTGAGATCTGAATTGTACTTGAATCATCACCACATACCCATCGAGCTTGTCTGTCCCACGCTTACTCTTTGGCTCTGCTTGTGAAGGAACTCCTAAGGAGAGTTTTTCTCAGATGCACCCACATTACCAAGTTGTACCACCCTTGTGTTTCTCACCCAAACGGGTAGCTTTACAAATAACACTTTGCCTTACCCTAGCCAGCATCCCCATCAAAGAAAGATTTTTGTGTTAAAATGAGTTTTTTTCATCCAAGATAAAACGGTATTGACTCACACAACCTTTGTCATCCCATATTTGCAATTTATTGCCGAAGAATCTGGTCCAAACTACCACATCGCAATATATTCCTTTTTACCTTAAGACCCAATGTGTCTTGAGAAAATTGCCATTTACGGACAAATTATTAGCTATGGGAAGCATTCCCCTTAGGCTCCTTGATTTCATCTGACAATGTAACTTTTTTCCTGAGAACCCATGATGTGTCCACCGCTACAAGAGTCCACAACAACAGGAGGGAGCATACCAATAACTCTACACTCCATTTTACTCTATTTTGTTTCGAGAGGGGCTACTCCATCCGGCATACAGCGATCGTCGCGATCCTTTGACCACTTCATTAAATAGTTCGAGGTCCTAAGAGTTTTGACCTGCACCTTTAGACGATCACACTGTACCAAAGTACTCCCACAACAAACGAGTTTTATCATACCCCTTTGATTTTATCAATGGGCGAATCTGCCACCTTGAAGCACACGACTCTGCCGCATTGACTCCCCGAACACAAAGCAATTATGGAACGGTTTCAAGTTGTCTCTAACTCTTTCTTTTAGGGTTAGTCTACGAACCCATGACTATCCGTTGTATCACTCTACATCTATCTATACACACTCCTCTTTTCACCTGGAAAAAGATAGTTAAGCAACAATCAAGCACCACAGTGCCAAGATAAACAATATTGCCATTAAATTCCATCAATCAAGAATTTATCCCATTACCCTGGAAATGACAAGCACCAATATGTTAGATTAACAAAAATAAGCACATTTTATGCTTCGGCTGTAAACGCCCTTGTGCTAACAAGGCAAAACAAACATCAATAAGCAAGGATTACCGACACAAGGCAATGTATCAAAATAAGCAACACTATTACCGATAGCCACCATAGGGAATGACTCTCATCTCGAGTGATGCATAAGCATCCCCATATCGCTAGAATTCATGCCCCGTATGCTATGAGGAATATACACTTCATCATGTTCCATAGAAAACCATCAACGAGTCTTTAAAGCAACCAAAAAAATATTGTTCGTGTCCCAAATCATGGACAGGCACTATTGTGCAAAGATCAATCTCGTCCACCAAAAGTTATCGCGCTTCTTGCGCCTCAACTCGATCGGTGTTTCGATCAGCCAACAACAATACTACACCTGTAACGAACAAATGAGTACCACTGTGCTCTAATTCACACGCGTCACTGCGCTAATGTAACACATCAGCACTACCTTGCCAAACCCACCATTAGACACCTTTGCGCCTTGACTAGGTCTTGATCAATCAGCATAAGGAGTCACCCTGCCTACCCTACTCGCGGAAGCGCTTGGCGTAGGTTCTAGCCACTCTGCCTACCCTCACAGAGCGCTCGGCGTGAAACTAGACCACCCTGCCTACTCCACTAATGGATGCGCTTGGCGTGACATTACACCATCCTGCCTACTCCTTGAAGAGAAGCGCTTGGCGTGTGATTAGACCACCCTGCCTACTCCCCATATGGGAACGCTTGGCGTAGTCCCCCACCCTGCCTACTACAGTCCAAAGAGCGCTTGGTTTACTATCATTCGATCTTGTCTACTCCATTTACCGGAGCACTTGGCGTAGAATCCATAATCTAGCACCTCGTACGTACGTAAAAAAAAAAGTCTCTTTTTTTCCTGTCATGATGATCCACCCTGCCTACTCCACCTGTGGGAGCGTTTGGCGTAAGACCAACTGATCCACAAATAGTCTAACTCTCGTTTTTGCTACACATCCGTCTAGCGTCACCACAGCACCAGCCACTGAATAAAGCATCACAATGTTCAAGTTGGTACATGAGCATTATAGCGTTTGGTTAACGAATACGCACCACTATATCAAAAGTCATAGCCAAACGCCACCGTCACATGACTACATTGTCCATCATATTCTCGCTCTGATACCACGTGTCACGGACAGGCCCCCTTTGCTCGGTTGGCAAGCCGCGCGACACTTAAAATGGGTGTTACCTAGACATGTCATCCAATGCCTTTCTTATGCCTCATTGTCCAAGGAGTTATCTCGGTCTAGCCTTCTCAAGGTCACAATGCGCTAAGGTTTTAGAGTTTTGAATTTCTCCGCAGGCCCAGCCACTAGGCCCCACTCCAATATCGTAGGTCGCTTACACCAAGGAAGCGCCAGCCGAGCGATGGTGGATGGGGCCCTATGACCCCAAAATGCGTCCCCAAATGAGGACACTTTTTGGATAGGGCCTTCATCGTATTTCTCCCGGAGACAAGTGCACCAACCACTAGGCCCCATCATGCCCGACACACCTAGGCCCCACATGGGCCTAGGAGTTCAGGTCGTTTACACATTGTCAAGTTACAATTTAAGGATCCATTTAAATTAGATGTATTTAAAAATATTCGATCCGACCGATTCAATCCGAGGGATGGTGGAGACCCGATCAATTTTTATTTTTGAATCGAATATTCCCGTTTTAAATTTTCTGATTGCTAAATAAATTTCTTACCATCTAAAAATTCAAATTTTTATAAATATTAATTTTGTTATTTTTAACAATTTGGTGCTTGTTATATCCCAAATGTTCATAGATATGAATCTTATATGATAGTCAACGACCCACTCACCAGAGGAGCCACGGATGGCGCCCCCAATGGATTCAAAACCTGACCTGCTGGAGTCCGCCGCATCTGTGTTGAGGCTAAGCCACCAATAAAGCGGTGGTTCGAATCATTTTAAATTTGAATTATTTTCAAGTTTCACCTAAACAAAACAAATTGAGTAGAATTTATTATTTTATACACCTCATTTAAACAAAGGGAAATGATTTATCAACCTAATTTGAGTTGATGCTTGATCAGATTATCCAAAATAATGAGCAATATACTAATTCTGTTTGCAAAAAACCCATCACTTTCCATAAGAAAATGTACAAATAAATCAAACCCACTGTTCACCACAAAATTATTCCACACACCTCAAATTAAATAAATGTATTATATATAAAAACATATATAGTCTCTATACACACATATACATATCACTTCAGTTTTGACTAAGTTTACTGATATGACATGATAAAAATATTTAAAAAGAACAATATACATGAATTAGAAGAGAAAATCTGGAAAAATAACTAAGAAAAAGAAAACAAAATCAATGTAAGAAGATTCAAAGAGAAAACAACAACCAGCTAAAGAGATATGCATATATATATATATATATATTTGTATATATAGTGACCAATTCCTGGGCTTGGAACATCACCCCAGCTAAAGAGATATGCATATATATATATATATATATATATATATATATATATATATATATATATATATATTTAGTGACCAATTCCTGGGCTTGGAACATCACCCTGCCTTCTATAGAAATCATTGTAATCATAATCACTGGGTATGCTGGGAACATCTCCTGGGTAATCTTGCTCTATCTCTAAAAGTTTTCTTGTTCTTGTGGATGAACTAAGCCTGCTGGTAGCCTCTGCCATGCACCGAGAGCCAATCGTCAGGAGAAGCAGTAATGCAAGAAGCAGCAAAAAACTGGGTTTTTTGAGCTCTTTCTTTGCCATTTTTCAGAAGCTGGATTGATTTTTTTTGTTTATATTAAGATTGAACCAGTTTTGGAGAAAGTTAAGATATGGCCAGCTTAGTAATTTATAAGGGCACATAGCTTGGTGGGTAGGGTATCGTGATTATAATGAAGGAGAAACATAAAATAATATTATCTTGTTCATAAAAAGTAGGGTCGGAGCATGCTATAATAATGCATAAAGTATGAAAGTTGTTAATTTATGTGAAGAAGATTGCAGATGCCATGCTACCATCATGACTCGTGAGTAGCTGCTGTCTTTGGACTACAGCCGTGCATGACCTGAGTGCACTATGCGACAAAAATCATTATTTCTATGCCTAACACTAAAAAAAAAAATTTAAACCCTAAACTTAAATTTTAAATCTTAAATCACAATCTTTAAATTTTAAAAATACACAATACTATTAATTCTCTAAACCCTAACATTAAATCTTAATATCAAACTGTAAACTTAAAATTTTAGTGTGTGGCATAAAAATGAACACCGAAAAAGAATTGATCATTTTTATTATGCAAAATGCGAAAACAACTTAACACATTGCTTTTCATTTCATTCGACCTAAGATCAATTAAAACTAGTTAAATTAGTATTTCTACTGCTGTGTCTGTAAGCACCTTTATTACCACTGTTTATGATTTTATTTATTTGCTTTAAAATTAAATATTTAATCAGGTATCAGAACTCAAATTTGATAAAATAAAATAAATAGATATAGTTGTGGTGGCAAAATGGGATAAAACTGCCAGCAGGCGTGACAAACCCATTCATAATCTCTTTCCCCTATGTCTCCTTATTATGGATGTCTCTGACTCTTAGAGTCTTAGTTTATTCAGAAAGGTTTCCTGCTCCCTTTCTATTTATAAGCCTAGCTTAGATGTATATTCTACGTAAGACAGAGACTGATTTAATGCTCAAAGCTATGAACTATTTGATTTAGCAAGCCTACTTATATATGGTTGCTCCCTTGTTGTGAATAACAACAACATTTAATCAGCATAATTAACGTTAGTAACGGATCTAAAAATATAAAAATGGGGTGTAAAATATTTTTTTTCTCAAATAGGTCTGCAAAAATATTCTTTTTATCTTACACATTAAATTAAAATATCTTTAAGGAAGAAATTCACACCAGTTTAAGTTTATTTCGAAAAAATAGAATGCAGCTGCTCTCCATGCATCCGCCACTGATTAAGGTAGTGTCTCAATAAAAATTAAACAAAAAAATTATATTACAAATTTCTCTCGATAGAACCATGTAATCACTCATTTTTATTTGTTTTTGTAAATATTGTAATATATCAGTATAATAATTAATTAATATCATTGTCGCATGTTTACGTACATATACGTGCATGAGTGTTATTAATATATATGTAATATATATGTGTGATGTGTGTAAATGCATGTATGGTATGTACGTTATGTATTATGTATTAGTAATTACTATAGTATATGTATGATGTGTGTATTTACATTTTTATGTGTACATTGTGTGAATGTGTAATATGCGGATATTTATATTACTTAATGTGTATGATTATATGTGCATGTATGTTTGTATATTATATTAATTAAGAATGTGTTACATATATTAATGTTTGCATGTATGTGTGTCCGTATGTTATACGCATATGTATGTATGTATGTATGTATTATTATTAGTAATAATATTATTATTATTATTATTGGTAATGGGTTGTGTTAAAATGAAATCCAATATATATAAAACCCAAATAAGCCCAGTCCTTAATTACAAAACCCAATTGAATTTACAAAGCCCAATCCAACTAAAAAAACCCCAATCCATATATGAACCTTAATCCCTTTTATTGTATGCGCAGCCGCGGGAGGGCCGTTGGACCAGATCTAGATCCAACAGCCACGATTGAAGCTCAAGGACCACCCCTCATCTTCCGCGTGAGCCCACACGCTGGCTATCAGACTTCCCACGCGCGTGTGCCAGACACGCGCCAGGCCGTTTGGTTTCTAAGATGCCACGTGTTGGCAATCCAAGTCGTCGATCTTCAAGAAAATCTCAACCGTTGGATCAGATCCGATCCAACAGACAAGATTCCTTTTGGCCGAACGAATCCCTCCACCATGCTGGCCCTCAACCACCGCGCTCAGAGTTTGCCAAAAAACACAAAAAAGAGAGGAAATGTCAGTACCGAATAAAAAAATCTATGTATTATTATATACCTCCTACTAGAACCCAACAACCAAGATCACAATATATGTATCCAAAAACAAAATCTCTGTAATCAGCAAGTTCTTTCCAGAACAAGAAATACAAAAAATAGTTTCCAAAAAAAAACTTTCGAGTTCATAGGGTAATCCCTTTCTCATTTTTCTTTGCATGCACGAGAAAAATAAAATAAAACAATAAGTGAAAAGTTGTGTTACCTGAGTCGGTTCCCTCTCTCTTCCGGCAACAAGCCACTTGTGGCGAGCTGTTAAAAAGGTGAAGGTTTGATTCGGTTTCGAAACCAAGGTCCCTGGTTCGGAAAAGGGTTTTAAAGGTGATGTTTGTTTCTCTCGGAGGGTTTTTGGTGGCCGAAAAGTAGGGGTCCATGACGGCTCGAGGCGGCCGTTGCGGCAGAGCCTCGCCTGAAACCGTCTGGACATGGCGGCTGCAGGAGGATTTTGGTTTTTTTGGGGTGTTTGTTTCTAGTTTTTAGAGAGAAATGAGGGTTTTATTCAAGGGGTCAAAAAATGGGGAAAGATTGAATTTAGGCCGGTTAGGGTGTTTTATAGAGTCTCAAAATTTTCAAAATGGTTTATTTACCTCATAAGAACTTCTGTCCTTTGTCTTTTTTCAGTTTCGGTCTGCCCTTTGGTACGATTACAACCCCGGTCCCCCTCTCTTTCTAAAATCCCTCAATTTAGTCCTTAAATTAAACAGGTTTAGTTTTCAAATGGTAAAAATACTCACTTAGTCCTTCCGTGTTTTAACTATTTTCACTTCAAACTTGCTCCTTGGTTTTATTACATTTCTAGCCCCTTCTAGTTTATTTCGGTTTGCAATTGAGCCCTAAAATGCGTGTTTCTTTTTTCTTGTTTCTGGCCTCTTGATTTCATTTTCGTTTCATTTCGGTCCCCTCTTCATGTTTTTTTTATATATACATTTAAATGGTTAATTGGGTTGCATATTACTTTGTGTTTGTTTTTAGCATGTTTTTTTTCTTGTTAATCATGTTTGTTCATTTTTTGTACATGGTCATTTCATATGTTATGTTTAATTTAATTTGTATATTCATGTCCATATGTTAGCATGCTTTTTCGTTTGTTTATTTTGTACATTATGATACATGTTAGCTAATGACATGTTTGGTCGTGTTTTTTTATGTCCATTTTGTTCTTTATGTTTTTCTATGCGTTGTCTTTGTCATGTTTATTTATGCATGTTTGCTTATATATGCATTATCATGCTAATATGTTTTACTTTGTTTGGTCACGATAAATAAGTGTTAGCTTTCTTTTTCATGTTTGCTTTGTTTCTTAGGTTACATGTTAGTGTGGAATTTTGTTATGACATATTTATATTGTGTATGCACATATATTGTATTACGTATTAAGTTTAGTTTTTAAGTTCACATATTGCTTTGTTAATTTTAGTATCATTCTATGCCATGTATATATCATGCATGTGATAGTTGTGGTTCATTTTAATATATTTAAGCATGTTAGGGTTAATTAATTTAGTTTTGGAAGCATGCTTTTTTTCTTGTTCATACTTTGTTTTTTATTATTATGGTACGCTATATTTTTTTGTTCATGTATTTTACTACTTTTATTTAACATTGTAATATTCATTGTTTATGTTTTTATACCATGTCAATATGAATGTTTAATATTTTGTTTTCTAAGATTGCATAATGGAATATTATTAATTGTCAATGCGGTGCCCTTTTATTCGAGCGTAAACGTGGCCAGTATCAAGCGCAGTGATGGTGGTCTATCGGTTTACTCTTGAATAACGGGGCCTTTAAAATTTACTCGCACTTATAACTAAATTTTAATTTAATCGTCACTTTAATCCGGAAAGTTTAATATTAATAAAGCAGTAATTATTAAAGTACCAATTTTTTGGCGGTGTAGGGGTGCTAATCTTTCCCCATCCGTAACCGACTCCCGAACCCGACATTTTTAAAATCTTTGGTTTTATGGTGTCTGGCCTACCTTAGTGGCCGGTGGCAACTCCATTTTTTAATAAAACACGATTTTTTACAAAACCTCGACGAGAGACATTTCAAATACCCGAAAAAACCCTAAACACCTCGAAACTCATTTTTTAGCGAAAAGAGATCGCTACAGATGTCGACTCTGCTGGGGACCTTTTTTGTTTTTCAAAAACAAATGAGAGTCAAACTTTTTAAATGATTACCGCTTTATTAATACCGGAGGTTCCGAATTAAAGTGACTATTAAATTAATATTTGGCTATAATTGCGCGTTTACTTTAACACATTTAAAATTTGGCATATAAACTCGTCCTTTTAAGTGGGGGAAAACATTAGTGCTTTTGTGAGGATATCGTTCCTCCGTATGGGCCTAGCAAAGTACCTTTGGGGCTCGAGCACCTTATGTTTTCGTGATGATATCGTTCCTTCGTAGGGGCATAAGCGAATGGGTCCCCCCTGAATTGAACCCAGTTGAAATGAGCCTATAATGGGTGACGATCGGGGGCCTTGCTACCCTTAGTAGGGGACAAAAATGATAGTTCGGGTACCTCATAGCACCAATACTGCATGTAGAGAATGCAAAAACCCACTCTTTTAGAGCCATGCGAATAACCTAGGTGTTCTAGACAAGATGTAAATAGGGTTGTTTTATCTGTTTACCTTATTTAATTTGTCATGTTATTTATGTATTTATTTATTTTATCCGGTACTGACTCGTTTTCTTTTTTTGTTTTGTTTTTTTACATATATCATTGCATTTGCATTATATAAAGGTACTGGATCAAGTGGTTTGCCCGATCAAAAAATCTTTCATAATGGAAAAAAGGTATCTTAAGAAGGACGAACTCAACTCAGCCGTCAGACATTGGTTAGAAGTCAATCAGAGGACTCAAGATAATAGTTTGCTAAGTGAGCGCATAGTGTCAGGGTATACCTACGTGAGCCTCCAACAGAATAACCCATGGGAGCTTAAAAGGATTTGGGAAGGATGGGATCAAAGACTACATGACCTATTCTTTGATAGTTACGGCGACATAGCACAATTGATGTATGTCCGAGTCAACCAGCCTTTACTCCGAGCTATCTTCTAGTTCTAGAATCCCGCTTTTTGTTGCTTCATTTTCAACGGGCAATATATGATGCCTACGGTAGAGGAATACATGGCCCTTCTTAATCAGAAAAATGTCCAGAAAGATTGGATGTATGCGAAGGTGCCGAGAAACCAAAACTACCCTTCGAAGCTTAAAACTTTTGCCGGGATGAGTGACGATTGGGTTAATAGCCTGATTCAGGTTCGATGAGACATCCTAGCCTTTGCATGGGAGAGTATCCGAGACATCATATCCGTACACCCAAATGAGGTAAAAATATGAACGTATTCGCCTTAGGAATATATGGTTTGGTCATCTTTCTGAGGGTTCTTGGAAATATCGATGTAGCCATCCTAGATCTATTTGAGCGTCTGAAGCAGAAGGCAAATTCAGTACCGGCAATCTTAACTGAAACTTTCATTTCTTTGAATGCATGTTGGGAGCATGAAGAGGGACGTTTCAGAGGGTGTGTACAATTACTACATGTTTGGATCCAAAGCCATATGTGGAAGACACCAACAAAGGTTTTACCAGGGATATCGTTCTGAGACTTTTCACCCTTGCGAGAGTACTTAGCGAATGAATGGCGAGAAGACTTGAAGAGGGATAAATGGACCCGGATCTTTACGAATATTCAAGACGAAGACATAGTGTGGAGAGTTTTTTGGCTCGGCAGGGTTAGTTACTGCAGCGATTATGACTGGCTAATGATGTTAGGGCTACATTGTGGAATTGCTTGTGCTCTGCTTTTGGTGTCTCAACAATTCGAATCGCGACAATTTGTTCTCGTCACCACCGATTTAAGTCAAAATGAGTTTCCTTTCAATGGCGAGTTCAGGGAGAATGTTCAGACCGTCATGAGAGCTGGGGATCACTGTTATCGAATCAGGGTAGAAGGAGATACCGAGAGACTGATCACCCCAGATTACGATCTATGGAGGCGCTTAAAGATTAACGACAAGATTCAAGAACCCGACCAAGGACCAACCATATCACTTGAAGAGCATATTAGGATAGTACCGTCCGAGGCCGACATTCTGCGAAATGAGCTCGAGAAAGTTAAGAAAAAAATGGAGGCTTTACAGACTCAACATATGGATGAGCTCTACAAAGCAAGTTTAGAGGTTGACGAACGAGACGGGACCATTAGGCAATTGAAGAAGCTGAACGCAGATCTGAGTGAGAAGAATGCTCTTTATCAGAAAGATACTCTCCAGCTTCAAACGAAGGTACAAAATACCGGCCGAAGCTAGTTCTTATCTATAGAGAAAGAAAAGATGAACTGTATGTGTTTAGTCGAAGAAGAACGGGAGAGAAGCAAGCAAGTAATCGAGAAAGAGGTAGAAAGCTGTAAATTAGCCATCGAGGGTGAAAGACGATCTTTTAGGAATGCACTCAACCTAGAGAAAGAAAGAGCTAGGCACGAGATCGACAAAGGTAAGCAAGCAATCGTCTACGAAAGAGAGAACACTGCCGTTTGAAAGAAGAAATCTATAGGGAGTAGGAGCAGACTACTGGAGATGCAAAACTTGTACAATGACACTTTTCAAAGCCTGAATTAGAGCCAAGATCAGAATGTCGAGTTAGAAGGGAGTCTGGCAGTGTTGGAGCATTCCTTTCTGACCTATCGTCAGAGGAATGGCTTCATTGAACTACAAGAAAGGGAACATGAAATTGGTATGTTACGAGCCCGGATTGAGTCACTCGAGGCAACTATTCAGGATTATAGGGGGAGAATTAGGGTATTTGAAGAAGCTACAGTAGGTGGAGACAATTATTGGCGGAGAAGACTTCGTGATGCCTCCCAGATAATTCAAGACAGAGACCAGTTTTACACGACCCTAATGGTGGAGATACAACGAGTCGCGAGACATGTGATAGATTTAGCTGCAGAAGTCGAAGCTCTTCGACCTTTCATAACGTCGGACATGGAAGAAGCCTCTAGGCTCATCAAGCTGCTCAGGGCTATCGAGAAGTTAGGAGACAGAGCTAGGGCCTATGTGTAGAACTATACTCTATTATTTTGTAATATGGACCCTTTTGTAATTTAGACCCTTTAATTCTTTTGAAAGTAGTTCAAAAGGGCGATTACCAGCGAAATCAATACCTTTATTTGCATACATTCTTGCATGGCATCATTATACATGCATTCATCTATTTTTGCAATAATATTAATAGTGTAAATATTGTGGCAGTGAAACTAAAAGATAAGCCACAACCATTCTGCATCCATATTATACTTGGTTCCAAAGCAAACTAATAGAGGATAGATTAGTCAGTTTGGAAAAAAAGGGCAGAAGGATTTGGAAGCACGTTTCAATGAAGCTAGACAGCACCTCAGCGAGCATATCGCTCAATCACAAGCCGCAATAGTATTTGACTTAACGGCATTGTTGGAAAGAAGCCTTGGGAAAGAAAAGGCTAAAGACGAAGTCGCTAAGGAGCCAGAAGGTACCGCATCTCACAGCAAGGTTCAACCAATGACGCCAAGTCTGGAAAGAAGAGTATACATTGACCCTGTTGGGATATCTGCTAGTCTACAGGCAAGGGCATCTAAAAACCAACCCATCGATACATAGGCATTCTATGAAGAAAAGGTGCCAGATCTGAATTTGGTTGAGAAAATTAGAACTGAAGTGGAAAAAAAATAGGAGGAAAGATTTTGCCTCATGGAAGAAAAATTTAGAGCACTGCAAACTCTAGATAAACCAGGGAATAATGCCAGTGATCTGAGCCTGGTATCCGACCTTGTTTTACCACCAAAATTCAAAACTCCAGAATTTGACAAGTATGATGGAACTACATGTCCTTCCGCGCATGTGGCCATGTAGTGCCAAAAGATGACAGCCTTCATCAAGGATGAGAAGCTTTTAATCCATTGTTTCCAGGATAGTCTGACTGGGGCAGCAATCCGGTGGTACACCGAGTTAAGCCGGGCAAATATCAAGTCTTGGAATGACCTTTCGAAGGCGTTCATCGAGCAGTACAAACATGTGACAGATATGACTCCCAACAGGATCATGTTAGAAAATATGGGGCAGAAGTCTAACGAGAGTTTGCGACAATATGCCTAGAGGTGACGAGAGGTGGCCCCTCAGATCCAGCCACCAATCCCTGAGCATGAGATCACGCACCTATTCGTGAATACGCTGAAGGGAACGCTATTCGATCGCCTTATCAATAATACAACCTAAAACTTTACTGATTTGATTAGGAACGGAGAGTCTCTCGAATTGGCGATTAAGAGTGGCATGATTGATAGTGGGGATAGCTCTCGAAAATACAACAAGAAGAGTGAGAATGAAGTGAACACTACGAGTACCTACAATGTCATAAAGAACTTTACGGTCTCTCAGCTGTAAGCTGTAATAACCCGTTTTGGGCCCTAAACTAAAACTGACCCAAACAAACAACCCAAACCCATTTACAGACCCAAACAAATAACACACTTACCCATAACCTTACCCATTCGACCTGACCCAGTAAGCCAAAAAAACCCTAATCTGTAAAACAACCCTAACCCTAAAATAAACCCAGCCGCCGCAGCCTCTACTTACCCACTACCGCCTGCCACCTAATTCAGTAACCAAAATAAACCTAAAACAACCTGAAACCCTAGGTTAAACCATAAATCAAGCCCCAATCCCTTAACCCTAAATCATCAAAACCCTAAAATAACCTAACCTAATATGCCATCTACCCATACCCATGCCACAACCGAACCCACTGCCTTATCAATCCCACGAAATTCGCCCCATAATCTGGTCAAAATCATCAACAGATCTGCAATAATAAAATAATAGGAGTAGTTGTTATTTTATATTGTAAAATGGGTATTACAAACCCCAAAAAAATAGATTTGTGGAAGGAGGTTTTTTGAGTTAAAAAAATCAGAGTTTCAGTTTAAAAAAAATGTAAGTCTCGACTCGATTCAACAAGATTTTTTTAGATCAAAGATTCAATCTTCATCTTTAACATATTTAATCTTTTAAATCGAAACAAAAAGTTAGTTTTTTTAAATAATCAAATCTTCTGGTTACATTCAAATCGAAAATAAAAGAGGCTAGAGCTTACCTTGGTTGTCGTCGCTCGGATCCTCACCGTGAGGCCGTCGCTGATGCACGGCCGTGAGGATGTAAAGAGCGACCGTCGCGGGAACTGAAGGATCGACCGCTGTCTGGTTCGAATATTGAGAGATGAGGGGCTGAGAGAATAGTGAACCTTAGGGTTTTATTTTTTAGGTTTCGAATCAAAATAAACACCCCAATGTTTTAAAACCCAGCAATCCAAACGACACCGTTTGGTGTCTGTGTTTTACGAAAATGGTATAATTATGTAGTTCGTCCCTCCCTTCTTCCCCGCATTCACTTTTGTCTATGGGATAATCCTGCATTTAATCCCTGTGTTTTCTATACGCTTTAGTTTCACCCATTCATGTTTTGTTTATGTCTTTTATTTTGCATTTTCTTCGATTTTAGTCACTATATTTTGGCCTTTAATTTCTAGCATGTTTTTTCTGTTATTCTAAGTTTACTTCTTTATGTTTTATATCTGTTTTATTTTAGTCCTAATATGTTTGCTAGTTTTGCCACGTAATTTAATATTTGTACATTTTAGCCATTAGCATCTAGTTTCATGATATATTTTATATTTTCCATGCATTTTAATATGATCCATGTATTCACATTAGCATTATTATTATTATTATTATTATTATTATTATTATTATGTGCATATATTATATTATTATATAAAGTAATTTATATTATATATATTATATGTTGATATATATATATATATGTAAGATATGTGTTTATATTTAGGTTACTTTTTTACGTATAATAACTCCTTTTTTATATTATGTATATAATTTTAGATATATTTGTAAAAATATGTATAGTGTTTTATTTAATTACTACATATATAATATAAATAAATACCTTTTTAAAAAAAATAATAACATATACAAACTATTAACTTTAAATATATCTAGATATTTTTGATAGATATAAGTATTAAATATTTTACCTTAATTATTATATTTTTAAGTTATATTAATATTTATGAATGTTTTACAGTAGCATTTTGTTTATGTTAGATTCATTTTATTTATGTGTTAAATTAATATTTATGTATGTATGTTTCATATTATTATTTTATTATTTTAGTATTTATTTATATTTTTATCGCCTTGTATTTATTTATGTTTGCCATGTTTTAAGTTGCATTTCGGATATATTATGGTCAATGCGGTGCCCTTTTATTCGAGCGTAAATGTGGCCAGTATCAAGCGTAGTGATGATGGTCTTTCGGTTTACTCTCGAATAACGGGGCCTTTAAAATCTACTCACGCTTATAACCAAATTTTAATTTAATCGTCACTTTAATTCAGAAAGTTTAATATTAATAAAGCGTTAATTATTAAAGTACCAATTTGTGGCGGTGTCGGGTGCTAATCCTTCCCCATTCGTAACCGACTCCTGAACACAACATTTTTAAAATCTCTGGTTTTCGTGGTGCCCGGTGGCGACTCCATTTTTAAAATAAATACGGTTTTTTCTAAAACCTCAATGGAATACATTTTAAATACCCGAAAGACCCCAAACACCTTAAAACCAAGTCATTTTTTTAGCGGAAAAAATGATCGCCGTAGATGGTGAATCTGTTGGGGGCCATTTTTGTTTTTCAAAAACAAATGAGAGTCAAGCTTTTTAAATAATTATCGCTTTACTAATATTTGAAGTTTCAGATTAAAGTGACTATTAAATTAACATTCGGTTATAATTGCGCGTTTATTTTGACGCATTTAAAATTTGGCATATAAACGCTAATGCTTTCATGAGGATATCGTTCCTCCGTGTAGGCCTAGCAAATACCTTCGGGGCTCGAGTACCTTATGCTTTCGTAAGGATGTCGTTCCTTCGTAGAGGTATAAGCGAATGAGTCCCCTGAATTGAACTCGGTTGAAAGAAGCCTATAATGGGTGATGACGGGGCCTTGCTACTCTTAGTAGGGGACAACAAGGACAATTCGGGTCCTTCATAGCACCAAAACTGCATGTAGAGAATATAGAAAGCCCAGCCTTTTAGAGCCATGTGAATAACTTAGGTGCTTTAGATGGGATAAATAGGATTGCTCTGCTTGTTGCCTTATCTGTTTCGATTTTTATTTATGTATCTATTGAGTTTATTCGGTACTAACTCATTTATTTTTTGTTGTTTTATTTTTACTTTACACATACTTTTGTTGCATTAGCATTGCATGACATAAAGATGTCGGTTCAAGTGGTTTGCCCGAGCATAAATCTTTCATTTTTACCCTATTTATTTTAATTATTTTAATTTCAAATTGACCCATTTTTGTGATCGCATCATATTTGTTCATTTTGGCATTCACTGCATTGCATATCATGACATTTTGATTTTTGCATTGGTGCATTCGCATATAAGACACATACTTGGTTTTTACATGCATTCATTTTGAGACTAATCCTTAGGATGCCCTGTGACAGCAATACTGAGAAAGACGAAAGATCAATCGATTCGACATCCATACAGAACAAGAAGTAAGACAAAGATGGCAAACGAAGACAGACTGGATAGGATTGAGCAGAACCAGAAGACTTTGCAGGCAGCTTTAACCCAAAAGCTGGAAGACCAGTTAGCCAAAGCCCAGCAATAGATAAATGATCAATTTGCAAGATCTCAGCAGGACATACTGGTGAAATTAGCACAGATGCTAGGATGCAAGTTTCCTGAACAAGGAGAGGCCTCTGCCATAAACCCTGGGGTAGGTCTTGAGGAAGAAAATGAAGATATTATAAACCCTTCTGCCATAGAACCCCATAAATTAAATGATGAAGTGACATGTGATGATAAAACTATTAAACAATGCAAAGGACGTGATGCAAATGCAATGCATGAATACAATAAGCCATCGATTCCGCAAGTGATTTGTCCCTATAAGACATATTTCACTCAGATCGAAAGGTTTCATTACATATGGTATTAGGGGTTTACAGATAGCGGTGAGCCCTAGCACCTAATTTCTTAACCTTGTTCAATAGCTTCATCAACTTTTCTTCGCGATCCAACGCTGGATTCATATTCTGGCTTATCGGAGCTACTGTATCAGCTAAATCTGCTACATGTTGAGTTATTTGTCGGGCTTGAGTCATAATGATCTTCATGTTTCGGTTTTTCTCCTGTATTGTCTGCTCGGCCTTTTGTAGCTTGACAATCACTGCCCCAACACGAACCTCGCTGATACGTAAAGAAGTCTTGAACCTCGCTACCTATTCTTTGAGTGCTGCGTTTTCCATTTGAAAGGCTTGTGATTCCTCTCTTTCCTGCTGCAGACTTGATTTTAGGATATCGTCTATGGCTAGACTACTTTCCAACTCACTTTGGAGAACGTCGCGTTGGCTCTCAACTTCTTTCATCTTCTGTGACAATGATTTGGCTTTATTTTTACCATTTCTGCCTCCAGCGTTCTAAATCGTTCCTCAACCGAATCATACCATTAATCCACTATTTAGTGGTGTCACCCAGACCGACATTCTTGAATTCAAAGTGCAGCTTCTGGTACTCGTATTGTATGCTCTTCAATTTTATGCTCAAATCGTGCCTCTCATGCTCGAGCTGGTCGTACTTGCATGCAAGTTCATCTTCTGATTCGCTTTTATTCTTAACTCCTAAATTTATCTCGCTTGAGTGACCCACTTCTGTGTTACCCGAACCTTGGGCTGGGCATTGACCTTCCTTCGACTTTGCCCCTCGGGCAACGGCTGGTTCGCTGTAGCATCAGGGTTGTCCGTCTTCGAAACCCAAAACTCCCATTCTGATAAGATCTTGAACTCTGTCTTTCAGGGCTCTACAATTCTCAATGTGATGACTTGAATCGCCTATGTGGTAGCTGCACCATACACGACTATTGTAACCCTTCGGGTAAGGAGGTCTCTTTGGTACAGACTTTACCGGTACGATAAGGCTCCTTTCGACAAGCAACAGAAGTAGCTCGGTGTATCTCATGGGTATAGGATAATGCCTTCTGATGTCATTGGATTCTCGAGCTTCCCCTGGTCTTGCCTCTGTTCCCTTGGTATCTACCCCAGATATGCCGCTTGTCTGTTTCTTAAGATTGATCACAAAGGGATTCGATTTGTCGTATTTAACGGTGTTGTCTATCTTAACATTCTGACCATTCTGTTTCACATTCTGATCCTTGATCGATTCTTTTTTGAGTTCGACAGGCTGCTTGCCTTTCATCATAGCATTCATCTGGTCTATCATCTCGGCCATTTGCTTCTTTAATTCTTGTACTTCATCTCGCTTGCTACCAGAACTGACACTGCTTACCGAATCTGTTCTGGAGTCCCTGAATGATCCTTCTTCTGCTGTCCCTGGCCTAGTCTCGGCATGGAACTCTAGAACTGGACCCTCTTTCTTTAGGTCAAAGAACCTTTGGTCCATCATAAACAATCTTCTATTATGGGAGAAACCACTCGGGAATCAATACCCTATGTAATGCGAATGCGATGATATATACAAAAACAAAACAAAAAGGAAACAAATCAGTACCGGACAGAAACAATAAGTACACAATAAAAAGGGCAAATTAAATGCGATAAACAAACAAAGCAATCCTATTTACATCCCGTCTAAGACACCTAGGTTATACGCATGGCTCTAACAGGGTGGGTTTCTATGTTCTCTATATGCAGTTTTGGTGCTAAGAGGTACCCGAACTATCCTTGCTGTCCCCTACTAAGAGTAGCAAGGCCCCCGATCATCACCCATTATAGGCTCCTTTCAACCGGGTTCAATTTAGGGGGACCCATTCGCTTATGCCTGTACGAAGGAATGATATCTTTACGAAAGCATAAGGTACTCGAGCCCCGAAGCTACTTGCTAGGCCTACATGGAGGAACGATATCCTCACGAAAGCATTAGCGTTTTCCCCCACTTAAAAGGACGGGTTTATATGCCAAATTTTAAATGCGTTAAAATAAATGTGCAATTATAACCGAATGTTAATTTAATAATCACTTTAATCTGGAACTTCCAATATTATTAAAGCGATAATTATTTAAAAAATCTTGACTCTCATTTGTGTTTGAAAAAAACAAAAATGGTCCCCAGCGGAGTCGCCATTTGTGGCTATATCCTTTTATGCTAAAAAACGAGTTTTATCTATTGTTTTGTTTTGAAAATAATGTCTTCCGTGGGGGTTTTGCAAAAACCGTATTTTATTTTGAAAATGGAGTCGCCACCAGCCACTTAGGTAGGCCGGACACCATAAAACCAGAGATTTGAAAACTGTTGGGTTCGGGAGTCGGTTACGGATGGGGAAGGATTAGCACCCCCACACAGCCCAAAATTGGTACTTTAATAATTACCGCTTTATTAATATTAGACTTTCCGGATTAAAGTGACGATTAAATTAAAATTTGGTTATAAGTGCGAGTAAATTTTAAGGGCACCGTTATCCGAGAGTAAACGCCTGACCACCATCACTACGCCTGATACTGACCCCGTTTATGCTCAGATAAAAAGGTACCGCATTGACAATTTATATTCCATTATGCAACCTTAGAAAGCAAAATATAAAACATACAATTTACATTGACATGATATTAAAACATAGAATATGAATATTACAAAATAAATAAAAATAATTAAACACATGGACATAAAACCTAACATATCATAATAACAACAAAGTACGGGCATGAACGAAAACATACTTTCAAGACTAAATTAATTAATCCTAACATGCTTGAACATATAAATCTCAAATGCAACAAATGCATGACATAAGTGTAACATGATATTAAACTAATTATATCTAAACAACATGCTTTAAAACAATACTTGACATATGACACAACTTAAAATAGAATGTGACATGACAATAATATTTGACAGACAACACCCATTTTGACATATAACCTAAAATGCAAAGCAAAAGTAAAGCATGCTAGAATACATGTGTACATCTCAAAGTATAAAAACATAATGCAAGGTATGCACTGCATACATGTAACAAGGCACTATACTAGTAAATCAAAACAACAAAAAAACAAACGAACACATATTTAATGCCTAACACGCGACATAATTTACATACATAAAATAAAAACATGGTATTATACATGACAAAAGAAATCACACTAACGTATAACCTAGAAGCAAAGAGAACATACAATACATGCTAAAAACCGAAAACATGCTATATACAAGTCAACTAAAAAACACGAATCGAACATGTGTGATTCGAACAATCGAACGAAAAAATAAAAACACATAACATAATACATTAAACATATATATAAAAACATAAGACTATGAAATATAAAAAAACACAAGAAAACACACAAAAAAGGGCCACATCAACATGTTAAAAACATGAATATTTAGTTATGAAAAGATGACTGAAATGAAAAATAAAGAACACAGAAAACAGAAATTAAAAGATAATAAAAATACGATTTAGGGACTTATTTGGAAACTGGAATAAACTGGGAAGGACCAGATGTGTAATATGACCAAGGGGCACACTCAAAATGCAAAGTTCGAAAATGCGAAATAACTTGGAGCGTAATTAAACCATTTAAGATCTGAATTTGGTTCATTTGGGGGCCAGATTGAAATATTTTGAAAAGTGAAAAGGGCTGAGGTTGTAAATATACCACGAGGCATCCTCAATTCGAAAATATTAGGGATAAGTGGGGATTTATGATGCATTTAGACCATTTTACTTTTATTTTGAATCTATAAAACTCAATTAGCCGGCCCCCTATTTTATTTTCCCTTCATTTTTTTTGAAACCTTAAAGAGAGAGATTTTCCCCTCTCTGATTTTTCAGAACAGGCACCACCCCCACAGAGCAACTCCGTCGCGAGCCTCCTGATCTCAGGCGAGGCTCGGCCATAGGCCGCCTCTAGCCGTCCTGGATCGTGAATTTTGGCCACTATACAGGGAGAAACCACCAAAAAATGTTTACCTTTAATTTCGAAGCTAAAAAACCAAAGCCCATTTACCCTAACGAACCGAAAACAAATAAAAAACCTAAAACGGCTCCCTACAATGGTTCATCGCCGGCAAGACCATCAGGAAACCGAGGTAAAACATTTATTTTATTTTTATTTTTCTTGTTTTTCTTACATGCATGATATGAGACGAAAGAGGAAAGAAGAGAGTTACCCTAAAAACTCTCTGTTGTTTTTTTTGTATTGCTCGAAATTGGGAAATTTCTTGCAGAGTTTTTTGCTTTTTGTACATATATTGTTATCTCTAATCTGTTTAGGTAGAAAATAAGACATCAAAAATACATATTTTCTGATTTTTTGATACTAATAACCCTCTTTTAGTGTCCTTTGCACGTCCGATTTGATGCAGCGGTTGGTACGGCCGGTATAGGAAGTGGTGTGGTGGTGATGTCCCTGCCAGACGTGTTCTCAGCCGTTGGATCAGATTTGATCCAACGGCTGAGATGGCTTAAGGAATGGACAGTTCAGATGCGCTCTGGGTTTGCACAAGATGAAGCCACATGGCATGCGGTAGCTGAGGAGCCCAATGTGTGAGATGCACGCGTTTGTGGGAGGTTGAACAGCCCACGCGTGAACCACATGCGGCAGCTGAGGGGTTCTCTCCTTTCAATCGTGACCGTTGGATCAAAATTTAATCCAACGGCCTAAATGCGGCTGCGCACAAGAGAGTGAGGGGTTAGGGTCTATCATGTGATATGTATTAAGGTTTTCTTAGGGTTTTGGGTTTGGGCCGATCAGGCCTTGTAACATACTTTAGGTCTGTAATACATATTGGACTGGACTATTATAAAATATTTGGGCTTTATGTTTTGGATTTTATTTATATTAGTCCAATAATAATAATAATATTATTATTATTAATAATAACAATAATAATAATAATAACAATAATACGCATACACATACGTACATGGACACACATACGTATACATATACATACATACACAAGCATTAATACGAACATGCATATATAACATTAACACTCATATATAACACACATTCATACATACAAACAATTAAATCATACGTAACATGCAGACATACATACGACAAACATCTCATAATAATTACTAATACGTATACATATGTAATATATAGTATACATGCATTCACACACTAATCACACATATATATTACATATATATTAATCACACGTACATAATTAACACACGCCCACATGCAATAATAATACCCTTTAATTATTATATTAACAATATTCCCAAACTGGATAAAAATGAGTGATTACAACAAGCTGTCAAGTATCTCGTCCCTGTTGAAGGGCAATGGCAGAAAATGATGGGAAATGATAGAGCTTGGGTGGCACCCCAATCGGCCATCTTGGGACGATTTTCTCGAGGAGTTTCTCCAGTTGAGTATGTATGCTCCTGAATTAGTTGCTACTGAAAAAATAAGGTGCAAGAGGTTATTGAAGGGCTTGAGGAAAGAAATTTAGAATTACCTGACTATTGCACCATCGATGGTGTTCTCGGAGTTGACTTCGAGTGCCAAGTCTCTTGAGCAAGTGCAAGGCTTAACATATGGCCCGTCTGGTGGGCAAGGAAGTTCGGGTGGGAGGACCCAGAACCCCTGCAACAACAACTCACAAGCTTTCTCGGGGAGAAGCAGAAACCGGTGGAACTATAATAGAGGGGCCTCGAATTGGAGTTCAAGGTCAGACCAGAGTCAACTGGTCGTAGAAGGCCATCTTCTTCTTCATTCATAATGAGCCCAGAGGGTTCACAGTTGAGTGCTGGCGCACCAGTTTGCAATCAGTGTGGACGCAAACACAGGGGCGAGTGTTGGGGGGCAATAAGAGTTTGTTATCAGTGTGGATCACCGGATCACTTTGTAAAGGATTGTACAGTAGCTGTTGTGACCTCTCTAGATCAGGTTCATAGGACTATATATCTGACCCAGAGGGGTCGATGCCTTGCTCGGGGAGGAGCAAGCCATGTATCGAAATGTACCTTTTAGTCTACCGCGAGGGCACCGGCTAGGCAATATGCAGTTAGGGCTCAGGAGGATTGTGAAGCTACCGATGTTATCTCAGGTACGTTCACCTTGTTTTCGGTTCTTATTGTTGCTCTTGTGGATTCGGGGTCTACCTACTCCTACATCCGTAGTGGGTTATCTCAACAGTGGGGTATTCCTGCCGAGGACCTAGAGGTAGGAGTCTGTGTGATGAGTCCCTTGGGACATGATGTGTTTGGTAGACAAGGTGTATCGAAGATGCTCGATCGAGGTTCAAGGGTCGTTATTTCTAACGGATTTAATGGTTTTACCATTTTAAGAGTTTGATGCCATCTTGGGGATAGATTGGCTCTTTGAGCACGATGCTAGTTTGGGATGTAGAGCAAAGAGTTTGAAACTTCATGTTGTGGATTGTTCCAAGCTGGTTGTGCAAGGTGAGAGAAATCCGCGTCTATCTAGTGTGGTATCGGCTTTGTCAGCTCAGAGGTTGTTGCAACAAAGTTGTGAAACCTTTTTGGCCCATGTGGTAGATGTAAGGGTTGAGGGCCCGATGCTTGAAAATCTTCGAACAGTTAATGAATTCATCGATATGTTTCTAGAAAAGTTACCTGGGCTACCTCCTGACCGTGAATTAGAGTTTCGAATTGATGTGATTCCAGGTACAGCACCAGTGTCCATCGCACCATATCGGATGACACCCGCAGAGATGAAAGAGTTAAAGAAGCAAATTCAAGAGTTGATAGAGAGAGGTTTTATCCGATCGAGTGTCTTACCTTAGGGAGCATCGGTCTTGTTCATCAAAAAGAATGATGGATCTATGAGGATGTGTATTGACTATCGGTAGCTTAATAAGGTAACGATGAAGAATCATTATCCCTTCCCGAGGATAGACGATTTGTTCGACCAGTTGAGAGGTGCTCGTGTGTTTTCTAAGATAGACTTGAGGTCAGGGTACTATCAGTTGAAGGTGGTGGATGAGGATGTTTAGAAAACCGCTTTTAGGATGCGGTATGGGCACTATGAGTTCTTGGTAATGCTGTTTGGGCTTACCAACACACCTGCAGCTTTTATGGATCTAATGAATCAAAATTTTCAACCGTACCTAGATCAGTTTGTTGTGGTTTTTATTGATGACATCTTGGTGTATTCGCGCTCAGAAGAAGAGCACGACTACCATCTGCGTGTAGTTTTATAGACTCTCCGAGATAGATTTCTTTTTTCCAAGTTTAGTAAATGTGAATTTTGGCTTTCGGAAGTGGCGTTCCTTGGTTATATAGTTGCTACAGATGGGATCCGCGTGGACCCTCAGAAGGTTCAGGCTATGGTGGAGTGAAAACCTCCACAAAATGTTTCGGAAGTCTGTAGTTTTCTAGGACTTGCCGTGTATTATAAGTGGTTTGTTAAAGGTTTCTCCATTATAGCCGCACCATTGACCAAACTGTTGCAAAAAATGGGTCTATTTTGAATGGAATGAGAAGAGACAACAAAGCTTTGAGCAGCTAAAGGCTTATCTCACAAAAGCTCTGGTTTTAACCCAACTCGAGCCTGGAAAGAAGTATGTTGTGTTTAGTGACGCGTCTTTGAATGAGCTTGGTTGTGTCCTTATGCAAGAGGCTAAGGTGGCTGCTTACGCTTCGAGACAACTTAAACGCACGAACAGAATTACCATACCCATGATTTGGAGCTCACTGCAGTCATCTTTACATTAAAGATTTGGAGGCACTACCTCTATGGGCAGAAGTGTTATATTTATACGGATCATAAGAGCTTGAAGTACATGCTTACACAAAAAGAGATTAATTTGAGGCAACGACGGTAGATTGAGTTGTTGAAAGACTACGATTGCATCATAGAGTATCACCCCGATAAGGCGAATATTGTGGTTGATGTCCTAAGTAGGAAATCTATGTCGGACTTAAGAGCTATGTTTGCCCATTTGAGGATGATCGAAGATGGGGGACTTCTAGCCAAACTTCAGATTGAACCTACGTTGGTACAAGAGATTAAGAGGACTCAAGCTTTGGATGAAAAAATAGTAGCACAGATCGAAACGGTCCAGAATGGTGAAGCTTCAGACTTCAAGGTACGAGATGGTGGGTACTTGTACTTTAAGGGACAGCTGTGTGTTTCGGCCTTGGAAGATTTGAGAGACCGCATCTTAAGAGGGGCACACTGTAGTCCTTTTACGGTACATCTGGGAAGCAACAAAATGTATCAAGATCTTTGTCCCTTTTATTGGTGGTCGTGCATGAAGAGGGATGTTTCCGAGTTTATGACGAGGTGCTTAGCTTACCAATAAGTGAAGGTGGAACATCAAGTTCTATCAGGGTTACTGCAGCCGGTTAAGATTCCACAATGGAAGTGGGATCAAGTCACCATGGATTTTGTTACGGGTTTATTGATGACTCAAAGAAAGCATGATGCGATCTGGGTAATAGTGGATCGTTTGACTAAGTCTGCTCATTTCTTGCCAGTGCGCATGGATTTCATATTAGAGCGGTTGGCTCAATTATATATCAATGAGATAATGAGGTTGCATGGGGTACCATCTTCGATCATATCGGATAGGGATCTGCGGTTCACAGCAAGGTTATGGAAGAAAATTCATTGTGCCTTAGGCACCGAGCTGCATTTTAGCACAGCTTTTCACCCTCAGATCGATGGTCAGTCTGAGCGTGTCATTCAGATTCTTGAGGATATGCTCCGGTGCTGCATTGTGGATTTTACAAGGAGTTGGGAAGACCAGTTACCACTTTTAGAGTTTGCTTACAACAACAGTTACCAGTCGAGCATAAAGATGGCCCCTTTTGAGGCGTTATATGGGCGTAAGTGTAGGACACCCTTGTGTTGTACTGAGCTCAATGAGAGGAGGATCATGGGATCTGATCTATTTGGCCAAACCGAGGAGAAAGTTCAGATCATCAAGGAAAGGTTACAATCAGCTTTTGACCGTCAAAGACCTATGCGGATTAGAAATGTAAACATATAGAGTATAATGTCGATGAAAAAATGTTTCTCAAGGTATCTCCGTGGAAATGAATCATTCGTTTTGGACGCAAGGGAAAGTTAAGCCCAAGGTACATCGGACCTTACGAGATACTTGAGAGAGTGGGACCAGTGGCTTACTGGTTAGCCTTGCCGCCAGAGTTGGCTTATATCCATGATGTTTTTCATGTGTCTATGTTGAGACGTTATCGTTTTGATCCTTCGCATGTCGTTCCGCTAGAAGAGATTGAGGTAAGTGCCGACTTGACGTATGAGGAAGTTCTAGTTGGGGTCCTTGACACAGGAGTTAAAGAGCTTCGCAACAAGTGCATACCTTTGGTGAAAATGTTATGGAGGAACCATGGTGTTGAAGAGGCAACGTGGGAAGTCAATTATCTGCATTTGTTTCCATCAGGTAAATTTCAAGGCTGAAATTTTCTTTTAGGATGGGAGAGTTGTAACGACCTGAATTTCGAAAATTCGAGGGTCGGGTTTGATCGAGGCATAGGCCTCGTATTTGGATCGTGTTCTTGGGCTAACAAAGGCTTTTTGGACTAGTTTGTGTATTGGGCTCATATGGTTTTTGGATTGGGTGGAGATGAGAAGTAGAAGGGTAGTGTGGTAAATGTCTAAATAGAAGAGTAGGGGGAAGACTTATTTTCTCTGCATTATGCAGAATGGTGAGATCATCTCTCTTTTATGTCTTCATCTCCATTTTTCTCCATCTCATCTCTTACCCAAAACACCCCACTCAAAGGTAGGATTTTGAGAGTTTGAAGTAAGAATCACGTTTGGCTTGTTGAAGGAAGTTTTACCAGCTTGTAAGGATCTACATTTCAAGGTAAGCTTTGTATGGTTTGGAGAAAGAAGGGGGTTGTTGAAGAGTTGAGAGGGTTGGACAAGATTAGAGTTTTGAAGCACTAATCTTTGGTTTAGTTTATGTTTTTGGCCCCTTTTATCTTCCAACAACGTTGTAATACGTTTTGTAATCTTCTCATGTAGTGAAAGAGGTTGAGAGCTCATCCAAGGCTCAAGAAGAGAGGAAAGCTTGAAGCTTGGAATAAGGTTTTGTGTTATCAGCTAAGCTAATGTTAGTACACTACTAACTCCCATAGTTTCCTAGAAATCATAAAGTTAGGCTTTGAAGCATGAATTTGTGTTTTTGGTCTTGGTATAGTTTGAGTGGTTTTTAATGGAAAATTATAGAATTGTTGTTGTAATGTCCTAAAATTGGTAGTAATTCACCTAATGCTATCACCATAACTTGTAGGAATGGTTTGGGGTTTAACTATAGGGGTTAAATAGGGTTTCTAGGTGAAACCCACACCCAGGGTTTAAAACTTGAGCTTGCGTACCGGTACGGGGACCTGCGTATCAGTACGCCTTAGTGTAAACGGGGGAAAGGTTGTGAGGGGAGTACCGGTATGCCTCCTCGTGTATCGGTACCCCTTGCAAAATAATAATTCCAGTAACGCTTTCGCGTAACGGTACTCAAGGGGAAGTATCGGTATGCATTGTTACATTGTCTGTGAGAGGCTTCGTATATCGGTACGCGCGTGTAGGTGTACCGATACGGGTGTGGATCTATACGGGGTGATTCTAGTACCGATAAGGGGTATCGGTACGCGATGTGGCGTATCGGTATGACTTGAAGGTTCAAATCTTTCGAACCTAAAATGAGTATCGGCACTCATGGATGAGTATCGATACCTGAAGGAGAGTATCAATACCCATATAGGAGTATCGATACTCGCTGGCCATTCTGCCCAAGAAAGTTGAGTTTATGTTCGGGGATTCTTAAATTCGAGGCAAAGGGCCCTAGGGGTCCGTTAAGGTGTAAAATGGATATTAAAACTAAGAAATAGAGATTTAAACCTCGTGTATGAAATAAATGGCTAATGACATGAAAAACATTGGGTAAACCGTGTGGGGTAGAAACCCATAGGGATCCTAGCTGGATTAGTCGAGGCTGTGTGGTAAATTAGGGTCCTTGCTGTGTGCTGAGGGATGCCTAGGTATTCGAGTCATCCCTTGTTGTTGGGATTTGGTTACCCTAAGTGTGTTGCAACACCCTGAAGATTCTCGAATGTGGATCCCGATGCTATGTGGACGCGGACATCATTCGAAGATGCTTGATGAGAGATCCCGAGCATGGATGTAGGATTCCGATGCTATGTGGACGTGGGCCTCATCCTCTTGAGTATATGATCCCGGTGCTATATGGACGCGGGCCTTACTCGAAGTGTAGGATCCCGATGCTATGTGGACACGGGCCTCACTCAAGTGTAGGATTCCAATGCTTAGTGAACGCGGACCTCACTTAGTTGTTGTTGGAATTAACTGTGTGATAATAAGTAAACGTATAAGGTTCTAGTATGAGCTGTGTGTGTGATCATGTATTCCTAATGTTATGTGTTTAGGCGGATATGGTAGCGCCATTGTTATCTTGCCACGATATCAATCTTGTTGCATTGCTTTATTTATGATTTGTATAAAGCATGGTCGAGTGGTTGTGTATCCACTGAGCTTTGTTGGCTCAGCGTTCGGAATCTTTGTTTCCGTTTGCAGGTTAGTAGGTTATCGTGAGGCTTGAAGGAGCACCATCAAGGTTAGATTTCAGCATCGACTCTAGTGGTTGAGTACAAGTACTAGATGTAATGGGCTATGTATTTCGTATGACCCTATATGTATTTGTAACTCTAATCTTGTATTATTCGGTCAAAGTCGAATGTTTTTAATATTTGTAAGTGGAGCTCTGTATTTACTGTTTTAAAACAGTTGGATTTAACTATGCTTTTAATGAATGGACTTATGTTTTTATTGGACTTATTCTATTAGGCTTGGAAAAAAAGGAAAATTTTTATGAGTGCGGTTCAGGCTTGAGGCCCAATTGTAGCATCCGGATCGAGGGCGTTACATTAAACTTTCTGGATTCAAGTGACGATTAAATTAAAATTTGGTTATAAGCGCGAGTTGATTTTAAAGGCCCCGTTATTCGAGAGTAAACCAAAAGACCACCATCACTACGCCTAATACTGGCCACGTTTACTCTCGAATAAAAGGGCACTGCATTGACCATAATATATCCTAAATGCAACTTAAAAATGGCAAACATAAATAAATACAAGGAGATAAAAATATAAATAAATAAATACTAACATAATAAAATACTACTCTAACATAAATAAAATACTAATCTGAAACATACATAAATATTAATCTAACACATAAATAAAACGAATCTAACATAAATAAAATGCTACTCTAAAACATTCATAAATATTAATATAACTTAAAAATATAATAATTAAGGTAAAATATTTAATACTTAAACCTACAAAAAATATCTAGATATATTTAAAGTAAATAGTTTGTATATGTTATTATTATTTTTTAAAAAAAGTATTTATTTATATTATATATGTAGTAAATAAATAAAACACTATACATATTTTTACAAATATATCTAAAATTATATACATAATATAAAAAAGGAGTTATTATACGTAAACAAAGTAACCTAAATATAAACACATATCTTACATATATATATATATATATCAACATATAATATATACAATATAAATTACTTTATATAATAATATATTATATGCACATAATAATAATAATAATAATGTGAATCATGGATCATATTAAAATGCATGGAATAATATAAAATATATCATGAAACTAGATGCTAATGGCTAAAAAGTACAAATATTAAATTACGTGGCAAAACTAGCAAACATATTAGGACTAAAATAAAACAGATATAAAACATAAAGAAGTAAACTTAAAATAACAGAAAAAACATGCTAGAAATTAAAGGCCAAAATACAGTGACTAAAATCGAAGAAATGCAAAATAAAATACAGAAACGAAACATGAATGGGCGAAACTAAAGCGTATAGAAAACACAGTGACTAAATGCAGGATTATCCCGTAGACAAAAGTGAATGCGGGGAAGAAGGGAGGGACGAACTACGTAATTATACCATTTTCGTAAAACAAGACACCAAACAGTGTCGTTTGGATTGCTGGGTTTTAAAACATTGGGGTGTTTATTTTGATTCGAAACCTAAAAAATAAAACCCTAAGGTTCACTATTCTCTCAGCCCCTCCTCTCTCAATATCCGAACCAGACGGCAGCCGATCTTTCAGTTCCCGCGACGGTTGCTCTTCACATCCTCACGGTCGTTCATCGACGACGGCCTCACGACGAGGATCCGAGCGACAACAACCAAGGTAAGCCTCTAGCCCCTTTTATTTTCGATTTGAATGCAACCAGAAGATTTGATTTTTTTTTAAAAAAAACTAACTTTTTGTTTCGATTTAAAAGATTAAAGATACGAAAGATGAAGATTGAATCTTCGATCTAAAAAAATCTTGCTGAATCGAGTCGAGACTTAATTTTTTTTAAACTGAAACTCTTATTTTTTTAACTCAAAAAACCTCATTCCACAAATCTGATTTTTTTAGGTTTATAACACCCATTTATAATATAAAATAACAACTACTCCTATTATTTTACTATTGCAAATCTGTTGATGATTTTGACCGAATTTTGGGGCAGATTTCATGGGATTGATAAGGTAGTGGGTTCGGTTGTGGCAGGGGTATGGGTAGATGGCATATTAGGTTATGTTAGTTTAGGGTTTTGGTGATTTAGGGTTAAGGGACTGAGGTTTGATTTATGGTTTAACCTAGGGTTTCAGGTTGTTTTGGGGTTTATTTTTGTTATCGAATTGGGTGCCCGGCGGCAGTGGGTGAGCAGAGGCGGCGGCGACTGGGTTTATTTTAGGGTTAGGGTTGTTTTACATATTAGGGTTTTTTTGGCTTATCGGGTCGAGTCGAATGGGCAAGTGGGTTATTTGTTTGGGTCTGTAAACGGGTTTGGGTTGTTTGTTTGGGTCAGTTTTAGTTTAGGGCCCAAAACGGGTTATTGCAGCTGCCTCTCTTTGCTCAATTTTGTATAACACCAATAGAGCAAAGACTAAAAATGAACCAGATTTCCCGGCCTGGCTAAGATTCTTCCCTCTTGACGTATATCTTATTTCTTCGACAGATCTTCTTTCTTTTTGACGCGGGTTTTCTTTCTTCGGTAGATCTTCTTTCTCTTCGACGCAAGTCTTCCTTCTTATCTTGGTTGATCCACCTTGTCATTCTTGGGGAAGTAAAATCTTCAAAATAAGGGGTTGTCTGTTGGGGAAGCAAAATGAGTCTAACTCGCTACATTATTGACGACGATAATACCTAAAGAAGATTCGGCCTAGCTGCAACACCGACGAAGAGGCAAGGTCTGCAAAATTCGATCCAGCTGCAACACTAATGAAGAGGCAAGATCGATATATGAAAGTTCCAATGTCTGATCCAGCTACAACTCTGACGAAGAGGCAGCATCAGAAAGTTGAAAACTTCTTCTTTTTTATTCTTTTTTGTTTTGTTTTTTTTGCTTCTTTCTCTTTTTTTTTTGTTTTTTTTGTTTTTTTGCTTTTTTTCTTTGCCTTCTTTTTCTCTTTTTTCTTTGCCTTCTTTTTTTTTCTTTTTCTTTTTTCTTTTCTTTTTTTTCCTTTTTTTCTTTTTTTCTTTATATATATATATATATTTTCTTTTCTTTTTCTTTTCTTTTTTCCTTTTTTATATAGATTTTCTAGCTACAACATTAATAAAGGAAACTTGAAAGTCAGTAAATTTGGATCTAACCCCACCATCAACGGAAGGGTAAGATCGAATAATAACATCTTGGACCCTACTACACCATCAACGGAGGAGTAAGATCGGATGATAGTAACTTGGACCCATGCACACCATCAATGGAGGGAAAAGAACAGATAACAAATTGTATTCCACTACACCATCAACGGAGAAATAGAACACTAACCGGAACCATACTACACCATCAACGGAGGAGCATGATCGGATTGTAACTTGGACCCCAGCCACACCATCAACGGAGGGACGGAATCGGATGGTAATTTGGATTCTACGACGCCATCAATGGAGAGGCAGAACACCAACATGAACCCTACTACACTATCAACGGAAGTGCGGGATTGTATGGCAGCAGCTTGGACCTCAGCCACACCATCAATGGAGGGACAAGATCGAATGGTAATTTGGATTCTACCTCGCCATCAACGAAGAAGCAGAACATTAACTGGAACCCTACTACACCATCAACGGAGAAGCAGGATAGCAACAACTTGGACCTCAGCCACACCATCAACGGAGGAGCAGGATTGGATGTCAGCAACTTGGACCTTAGCCACACCATCAACGGATAGATAAGATCGAATGGTAATTTGGATTCTACCTCGCCATCAACGGAGAAGCAGAACATTAACTGGAACCCTACTACACCATCAACAGAGAAGCATGATAGCAGCAACTTGGACCCTAGCCACACCATCAACGGAGGGACAGGATCGGATGGTAATTTGGCAACTTGAAACTAGCCTCACCATCAATGGAAGGGCTGGATCGAATATCAACAGCTTGAATCATACTGCACTATCAATGGAGGAGCAAGTTCGGCGAATGATAGCAACTTGGACCCATCTACACCATTAACAGCGAGACAAGATCGGGTGATGAAAGTTGATAAATTTTCTTCTGATTTTTTATTTTTAATTGTTTTTAATTTTTTTAAATTTTTTTCTTTGATTTTTTTCAATTTTTTGAACGAATTTTTTTACCTACAACTATAAGAAAGAGTTAGGATCCAAGGAAGAAATTTGGTCTAGTTGTACCATCAACGGAAAAATGAGACCTTGACAAAAATTTGATCTGTTGCACCATCAACGGAGAAACGAGATCTTCAAAATTTGATCTGCTACATCATCAACGACGAAGCGAGATCTGGAAGAAAGGTTTGGATCTGTTGCACCATCAACGGAGAAACAAGATCTTCAAAATATTTAAACTGTTGCACCATCAATGGTAAAGAAATATATAAATGTTGGTCTATCACCAATGACGAAGGTAAGATCCGAAAAAGTTACTTCTGCTGCTCTACTGGCGAAGAGGTGTGACCTGAAAATGAGAAAACATTAATCAATAAATGTTCAAGAATTTTGTTGCTGGTACCTTTTATTTAGATGTTTCGACATTTTTTCTGTGTTTGGCCTCCTCTAAGATTAAGGTTGGCCATCGTGATTTCCCCCACGTTAAGGATGTTCAATCTCTTTCTGGGACCTATTTATATGTACAAACAAAAAATGCATCTAATTTTATGCCTAAATGTATGTCTCTATCCTAATTGCATGGTGATTTTGGTGTATGCACTTAATCTAAATGTATGACGTATGCAAAAATGATTCAATGCAAGATGAATATAACTAAATGCATGAATGTGACATGATTTTCTTTTCTGGCCTTAAAAGGGATGCCCTTGACTTCTCACTGGTCCTATCAGGATCTTGATTTTTTCCTTGCGGCGGTGCCCCGACTTTATCCTGGGTTCAATCACATTTTTTTAAATTAAATATCTTCAGGAGAATGCCCTTAAAATGCACATGTAGAAAATTACTTGAAAATTTTAACATAATGCCCCCATATTTGGTTCTTAGCAGCATAAGTCATTTTCCATCATTTTTCAGCTTCTGGTTATGTAGGAGTGCGATCGAATCATTTTTCTGAACAAAATGCATATTTCATTGAAACTTGTAGTTTTTGGCCCTTACAAAAGATTCTCACTACCTATGTATGAATGTGTGTTATATATGAGTGTTAATGTTATATATGCATGTTCGTATTAATACTTGTGTATGTATGTATATGTATACGTATGTGTGTCCGTGTGCGTATGTGTATGCGTATTATTGTTGTTATTATTATTATTGTTATTATTAATATTAGTATTATTATTATTGGACTAATATAAATAAAATCCAAAACATAAAACCCAAATATTTTATAATAGTACAGTCCAATATGTAGTACAGACCCAAAATATTTTACAAGGCCTGATTGGCCCTAACCCAAAACCCTAAGAAAACCCTAATCCATATCAGATGATTGACCCTGACCCCTCACTCTCTTGTGCGCAGCCGCATTTAGGCCGTTGGATCAAATTTTGATCCAACGGTCATGATTGAAAGGAGAGAACCCCTCAGCTGTCGCCTATGGTTCACGCGTGGACCGTTCAACCTCTCACGCGCGCGTGCATCTCACGCGTTAGGCTCCTCAGCTACCGCATGCCACGTGGCTTCATCTTGTACAAATCTAGAACGCATCTGAACCGTCCATTCCTCAAGCCATCTCAGTCGTTGGATCAGATCTAATCCAACGGCCGAGAACACGTCTGGCAGGGACATTACCACCACACCACTCCCCATACTGGCTGTACCAACCGTCGCATCAAATCAGACGTGCAAAGGACACCAAAAGAGGGTTATCAGTATCAAAAAATCAGAAATAGGTATTTTTGATGTCTTATTTTATACCTAAACATATCAGAGATCACAATATATGTACAAAAAGAAAAAAACTCTGTAAGGAATTTCCCAATTTTGAGCAATACAAAAAAAACAACAGAGAGTTTTTAGGGTAACTCTCTTCTTTCCTCTTATCTCATGCATGTAAGAAAAACAAGAAAAATAAAAATAAAATAAATGTTTTACCTCGGTTTCTCGATGGTCTTGCCGGCGATGAACCACTGTGGGGAGTCGTTTTACGTTTTTTAATTGTTTTCGGTTCGTTAGGGTAAATGGGCTTTGGTTTTTTAGGTTCGAAATTAAAGGTAAGGTTCTTTTGGTGGTTTCTCCCCGTGTGGTGGCCAGAATCCACGATCCATGACGGCTAGAGACGGCCTATGGCCGAGCCTCGCCTAAGATCAGGAGGCCCGCGATGGAATTGCTCTGTAGGGGTGGTGGCTGTTATGAAAAATCAGAGAGGGGAGAGTCTCTTTCTTTAGGGTTTCAAAAAAAATGAAGGGAAAATGAAATAGGGGGTCGTCTAATTGAGTTTTATAGATTCAAAATAAAAGTAAAATGGTCTAAATGCATCATAAATCCCCATTATCCCTAATATTTTCGAATTGAGCACGCCTCATGGTATATTTACAACCCCAGCCCTTTTCACTTTTCAAAATATTTCAATATGGCCCCCAAATAAACCGAATTCAGATCTCAAATGGTTTAATTACGCTCCAAGTTATTCCGCGTTTTCGAACTTTGCATTTTGAGTGTGCCCCTTGGTCATATTACACATCTGGTCCTTCCCAGTTTATTCCAATTTCCAAATAAGTCCCTAAATCGTATTTTTATTATCTTTTAATTTCTATTTTATGTGTTCTTTATTTTTCATTTCAGTCCTCTTTTCATATCTAAATATTCATGCTTTTATCATGTTTTTAACATGTTGATGTGGCCCTTTTTTGTGTGTTTTCTTGTTTTTTTATATTTCATATTCTTATGTTTTTATATATATGTTTAGTGTATGATGTTATGTGTTTTTATATTTTCGTTCGATTGTTCGTATCACACATGTTCGATTCGTGTTTTTTAGTTGACTCGTATATAGTATGTTTTCGTTTTATATTTATGTATGTAAATTATGTCGCGTGTTAGGCATTAAATATGTGTTCATTTATTTTTTTGTTTTGATTTACTAGTATAGTGCCTTGTTACATGTATGCAATGCATATCTTGCATTATGTTTTTATACTTTGAGATGTACACATGTATTCTAGCATGCTTTACTTTTGCTTTGCATTTTAGGTTATATGTCAAAATGGGTGTTGTTTGTCAAATATTAATATCATGTCACATTCTATTTTAAGTTGTGTCATATGTCAAGTATTGTTTTAAAGCATGTTGTTTAGATATAATTAGTTTAATATCATGTTACACTTATGTCATGCATTTGTTGCATTTGCGATTTATATGTTCAAGCATGTTAGGATTAATTAATTTAGTCTTGAAAGTATGTTTTCGTTCATGCTCGTACTTTGTTGTTATTATGATATGTTAGGTTTTATGTCCATGTGTTTAATTATTTTTATTTATTTTGCAATATTCTTATTCTATGTTTTAATATCATGTCAATGTAAATTGTATGTTTTATATTTTGCTTTCTAAGGTTGCATAATGGAATATAAATTGTCAATACAGTGCCCTTTTATCCAAGCGTAAACGGGGCCAGTATCAGGCGTAGTGATGGTGGTCGGGCGTTTACTCTCGGATAATGGGGCCCTTAAAATTTACTCGCACTTATAACCGAATTTTAATTTAATCGTCACTTTAATCCGGAAAGTCTAATATTAATAAAGCGGTAATTATTAAAGTACCAATTTTGGGCAGTGTGGGGGTGCTAATCCTTCCCCATCCGTAACCGACTCCCGAACCCAACAGTTTTCAAATCTCTGGTTGTATGGTGTCTGGCCTACCTAAGTGGCGGTGACAGCTCCATTTTCAAAATAAAATACGATTTTTACAAAACCCCCACGGAGGACATTATTTTCAAAACAAAACAATAGATAAAACTCATTTTTTTAGCGTAAAAAGGATATCGTTGCACTTGTCTTCCGACCTCGACCTCATCTGCCTCATAATCAAACGAGTATCTTGCAACCACTGTTCCGCCTGTATCGGGATATCACACCCGATCCATGGAAATCCGTAGCACCTTGCCTTCTTATTGTTTCAACAGGCGCCTCACGAGGGATAGCAGATGCCCTCGGTATTTCCCTAACGATCCAGTGCAACGCTCAATTCAAATGTGAGAAGTAGTTGACTCTCCGGTCAACTGTGTCCTCCGACATATCCTCTGTGCCAGACACATATTCTTCATCGTAGCTCCCTTCTCTGGACCCCAAACTTTCCTCAGATCCTTGCCTTCCTTGGCATGATTCAATTCTGCACAACAACAAACAAGGTCACACCATCGAATTTCAGCTTTGAAACAAGTACGACTTCGACTCATGGGCATGTACTCGCTAGACACCTATACCCTCTCTAGACTCCCCCGGGGACGTCCTAGAACCGACTAAACTTAGGCGCTGATACCAAATGTAACGCCCTCGACCCGGATACTACAATTGGGCCTCAAGCCGGAACCGCTATCATAAAATTTTTCCTTTTTCCCAAGCCCAATAGAATAAGTCCAATAAAAACATAAGTCCATACATTAAAATCATAGTTAAATCCAGCTGTTTTAAAATAGTAAATACAGAGCTCCACTTACAAATATTAAAAACATTCGACTTTGATCGAATAATACAAAATAAGAGTTACAAATACATATAGGGTCCTACGAAATACATAGCCCATTACATCTAGTATTTGTACTCAACCACTAGAGTCGATGCTGAAATCTAACCTTGATGGTGCTCCTTCAAGCCTCACAATAACCTATTAACCTGCGAACGGAAACAACGATTCCAAACGCTGAGCCAACAAAGCTCGGTGGATACACAACCACTCGACCATGCTTCATACAAATCATAAATAAAGCAATGCAACAAGATTGATATCATGGCAAGATAACAATGGCGCTACCATATCCACCTAAACACATAGCATTAAGAATGCATGATCACACACACAGCTCATACTAGAACCTTATACGTTTACCTATTATCACACAGATAATTCCAACAGCAACTAAGTGAGGTCCGCGTCCACAAAGCATCGGAATCCTACACTTGAGTAAGGCCCGCGTCCACATAGCATCGAGATCTTACACTTCGAGTAAGGCTCGCATCCACATAGCATCGGGATCCTATACTCAAGGGGATGAGGCCCGCGTCCACATAGCATCGGGGTCCTACATCCATGCTTGGGATCTCTCATCAAGCATCTTCGAATAGGGCCCGCGTCCACATAGCATCGGGATCCACATTCAGAAATCTTCAGGGTGATGCAACACACTTAGGGTAACCAAATCCCAACAAAAATGGATGACTCGATTACCTAGGCGTCCCTCAGCACACAACAAGGATCCTAATTTACCACACAGCCTAGACTAATCCAGCTAGGATCCCTATGGGTTTCTACCCCACACGGTTTACCCAATGTTTACCAAGTCATTAGCCATTTATTTCATACACGAGGTTTAAATCTCTATTTCTCAGTTTTAATATCCGTTTTACACCTTAACGGACCCCCAGGGCCCTTTGCCTCGAATTTAAGAACCCCCGAACATAAACTCGACTTTCTTGGGCAGAATGCCCAGCGAGTACCGATACTCCTATATGGGTATCAATACTCTTCTTCAGGTACCAATACTCGTCCATGAGTAACGATACTCATTTTAGGTTCAAAAGATTTAAACCTTCAAGCTGTACCGATACGCCACATCGCATACCGATACCCCTTATCAGTACTAGGATCGCCATGTACCGATCTACAGCTGTACCGATAAACCTACACACGCGTACCGATACGTGAAACCTCTCACACGCAATGTAATAGTGTGTACCGATACTCCCCTTGAGTACCGGTACACGAAAGCGTTACTGGAATTCTTGTTTTGCAAGGGGTACCGATACACTGGAGGCGTACCGGTACTCACCTCACAACCCTTCCCCCATTTACACTAAGGCGTACCGATACGCAGGTCCTCGTACCGGTACGCGAGCTTGAGTTTCAAACCCTGGGTGCGGGTTTCACCTAAAAACCCTGTTTAACCCCTATGGTTAAACCCCAAACCATTCCTACAAGTTATGGTGATAGAATTAGGTGAATTACTACCGATTTTCGGCCATTACAACAACAATTCTATAATTTGCCATTAACAACCACTCAAACTATACCAAGGCCAAAAACATCAATTCATGCTTCAAATCCTAACTTTATGATTTCCTGGAAACTATGGGAGTTAGTAGTGTACTAACCTTAGCTTATTTGATAACACAAAGCCTTCTTCCAAGCTTCAAGCTTTCCTCTCTTCTTGAGCCTTAGATGAGCTTTCAACGTCTTTCACTACATTAGAGGATTACAAAACGTATTACAACGTTGCTGGAAGATAATAGGGGCCAAAAACATAAACTAAACCAAAGATTAAAGCACCTCAACTGATAGTACCCTAACCTCAAGTCTATCTTAGAAAACACGCGAGCACCTCTCAACTAGTCAAACAAATCGTCAATCCTCGGGAGGGGATAACAATTCTTTATCGTTACCTTATTAAGCTGCCGATAGTCAATACACATCTTCATAGATCCATCATTCTTTTTGACGAACAAGACCGGTGCTCCCCAAGGTGAGACACTCTGTCAGATAAAACTTATCTCTAGTAACTCTTGAATTTGCTTCTTTTACTCTTTCATCTCTACGGGTGCCATCCGATACGGTTCGATGGACACTGGTGTTGTACCCGGCATCACATCAATTTGAAACTCTAATTTACAGTCAGAAAGTAGCCCGGGTAACTCTTCCGGAAACATACCGATGAACTCATTAACTGTTCGACGATTTTCAAGCCTTGGACCCTCAACCCTTACATCTACCACATGGGCCAAAAAGGCTTCACAACCTTGTTGCAACAACCTCTAAGCTGACAAAGCCGATACCACGCTAGATAGACACACATTTCTCCCACCTTGCACAACCAACTTGGAACCATCCGCAACACAAAGTTTCAAACTTTTTGCTCTACATCCCAGGCTAGTATCGTGCTCAAAGAGCCAATCCATCCCAAGATGGCATCGAACCCGTGAAACGGTAAAACCATTAAATCTACTAGAAATAATGACCCTTGAACCTCGATCGGGCATCTTCGATACATATTGTCCACCAACACATCGTGTCCCAAGGGACTCGTCACACGGACTCCTACCTCTAGGTCCTCAGCAACAATACCCCACTGCTGAGATAACCCACTACGGATGTAGGAGTGAGTAGACCCCGATTCCACAAGAGAAACAATAGGAACCGAAAAGAAGGTGAACGTACTTGAGATAACATCGGCAGCTATACAATCTTTCTGAGCCCTGACTGCATACTGCCTAGCCGGTGCCCTCGCAGTAGACTAAAAGGTGCCTCCCGATACATGGCTTGCTCCTCCCCGAGCAAGGCCTCGACCCCTCTGGGTTGGATATGTAGTCCTCTGAACCTGATCTAGAGAGGTCACAACAGCTACTGGCAGTCCTTCACAAAGTGATCCGGTGATCCACACTGGTAACAAACTCTTACTGCCCCCCAACACTCGCCCCTGTGTTTGTGTCCACACTGATTGCAAACTGGTGCACCAACACTCAACTGTGAACCCTCTGGGCTCATCATGGAAGAAGAAGAAGATGGCCTTCTATGACCAGCTGATTCCGATCTTTGGTCTGACCTTAAATTTCGATTCGAGGCTCCTATATTATAGTTCCACCGGTTTCTGCTTCTCCCCAAAAAAGCTTGCGAGTTGTTGTTTGAGGGGTTCTGGGTCCTCCCACCCGAACTCTCTTTCCCACCAGACGGGCCATATGTTAAGCCTCGCACTTGCTCAAGATACTTGGCACTCGAAGTCAACTCCAAGAACACCTTCGGTGGTGCAACAATCAGGTAAGTCTGAATTTATTTCCTCAAGCCCTTTAAGAACCTCTTATACCTCATCTTTTCAGTAGCAACTAATTCAGGAGCATACCTACTCAACTGGAGAAACTCTTGCTCATATTCAAAAACTGGCAGGTTCCCTTGTACCAGATGACTGAACCGGTCTCTCAAGTTATCGATGTGGGTCTCGCCCACATACTTATTCTCGAACTCCTTGAGGAAATCGTCCCAAGATGGCCGATTGGGGTGCCACCCAAGCTTTACCATTTCCCACCATTATCTGGCATTGCCTTTCAACAGGGACATGATACATGACAGCTTGTCTTTCGACCTCAACCTCATCTGCCTCATAATCCAACAAGTATCTTGCAACCATTATTCTGCCTGTACAGGGTTATCACAGCCCGATCCGTGGAAATCCGTAGCGCCTTGCCTTCTTACCCTTTCAACAGGCACCTCGAGAGGGGTAGCCGATGCCCTCGGTAGTGCCCTCACGATCCGGTGCAACACCCGGTTCAGATGTGAAAGTAGTTGACTCCCCGGTCAACTGTGTCCTCCGACATATCCTCTGTGCCAGCCACATATTCTTCATCGTAGCTCCTTTCTCTGGAGCCCAAACTTTTCCCATCGATTCTTGCCTTCCTTGGCATGATTCTACTCTGCACAACAACAAACAAGGTCACACCAATGAATTTCAGCTTTGAACCAAGTACAACTTTGACTCATGGGCATGTACTCGCTAGATACCTACACACTCTTTAGACTTCCCCGGGGACGTCCTAGAACTGACTAAACCTAGGCTCTAATACCAAATATAATACCCTCGACCCGGATGCTACAATTGGGCCTCAAGCCCGAACCCCTCTCATAAAATTTTTCCTTTTTTTCTAAGCCCAATAGAATAAGTCCAATAAAAACATAAGTCTATACATTAAAAGCATAGTTAAATCCAGCTGTTTTAAAATAAATACAGAGCTCCACTTACAAATATTAAAAACATTCGACTTTGACCGAATAATACAAAATAAGAGTTACAAATACATAAAGGGTCCTACGAAATACATAGCCCATTACATCTAGTATTTGTACTCAACCACTAGAGTCGATGTTGAAATCCAACCTTGATGGTGCTCCTTCAAGCCTCAGGATAACCTACTAACCTGCAAATGGAAACAACGATTCCGAATGCTGAGCCAACAAAGCTCAGTGGATACACAACCACTCGACCATGCTTCATACAAATCATAAATAAAGCAATGCAACAAGATTGATATCATGGCAAGATAACAATGGCGCTACCATATCTGCCTAAACACATAGCACTAGGAATGCATGATCACGCACACAGCTCATACTAGAACCTTATACGTTTACCTATTATCACACAGATAATTCCAACAGCAACTAAGTGAGGTCCGCGTCCACAAAGCATCAGAATCCTACACTTGAGTGAGGCCCGCATCCACATAGCATCGGGATCCTACACTTCGAGTAAGGTCGACGTCCACATAGCATCGGTATCTTATACTCAAGGGGATGAGACCTGTGTCTACATAGCATCGGGATCCTGCATCCATGTTCGGGATCTCTCATCAAGCATCTTCGAATGAGGCTCGCGTCCACATAGCATCGGGATCCATATTCGGGAATCTTCAGGGTGTTGCAACACACTTAGGGTAACCAAATCCCAACAACAAGGGATGACTCGATTACCTAGGCATCTCTCAGCATACAGGAAGGATCCTAATTTATCACGCAGCCTCGACTAATCCAGTTAGGATCCCTATGGGTTTCTACCCTATACGATTTACCCAATGTTTACCAAGTCATTAGCCATTTATTTCATACACGGGGTTTAAATCTCTATTTCTCAGTTTTAATATCCACTTTACACCTCAACGGATCCCTAGGGCCCTTTGCCTCGAATTTAAGAACCCCCGAACATAAACTCGACTTTCTTGGGCAGAATGCCCAGCGAGTACCAATACTCCTATATGGGTACCGATACTCTCCTTCAGGTACCGATACTCGTCCATGAGTAACGATACTCATTTTAGGTTCGGAAGATTTGAACCTTCAAGCCGTACCAATACGCCACATCGCGTACCGATACCCCTTATCGGTACTAGGATCGTCCCGTACCGATCCACAGCCGTATCGGTACACCTACATACATGTACCGATACGCGAAGCCTCTCACAAGTAATGTAACAGTACGTACCGATACTCCCCCTTGAGTATCGATACGCGAAAGCGTTACTGGAATTCTTGTTTTCCAAGGGGTACCGATACACGGGGAGTCGTACCGGTACTCCCCTCACAACCCTTCCCCCTTTTACACTAAGGCGTACCGATACGCAGGTCCCCGTACTAGTACGCGAGCTCGAGTTTCAAACCCTAGGTGTGGGTTTCACCTAGAAACCATGTTTAACCCCTATGGTTAAACCCCAAACCATTCCTACAAATTATGGTGATAACATTAGGTGAATTACTACCGATTTTAGGTCATTACAACAACAATTTTATAATTTGCCATTAACAACCACTCAAACTATACCAAGGCCAAAAACACCAATTCATGCTTCAAAGCCTAACTTTATGATTTCCAGGAAACTATGGGAGTTAGTAGTGTACTAACCTTAGCTTAGCTGATAACACAAAGCCTTCTTCCAAGCTTCAAGCTTTTCTCTCTCCTTGAGCCTTGGATGAGCTCCCAACCTCTTTCACTACATAAGAGGATTACAAAATGTATTACATCATTGCTGGAAGATAAAAAGGGCCAAAAACATAAACTAAACCAAATATTAGAGCTTCCAAACTCTAATCCCGTCCAACCCTCTCAACTCTTCAACAACCCCCTTCTTTCTCCAAACTATACAAAGGTTACCTTGAAATATAGATCCTTACAAGCTGGTAAAACTTCCCTGAACTTGCCAAACGTGATTCTTACTTTAAACTATCAAAATCCTACCTTTAGGTGGGGTGTTTTGGGTGAGAGATGAGATAGATAAAAAGGGAGATGAAGACATAAAAGAGAGATGATCTCACCATTCTTCATAATGCAGAGAAAATAAGTCTTTCCTCCCCTCACTCTTCTATTTAGACATTTACCACACTACCCCTCTACTTCCCATCTCTACCAATCCAAAAACCACATGAGCCCAATACATAAACTAGTCTAAAAAGCCCTTGTGAGCCCAAGAACACGATCCAAATACGAGGCTCATACCTCTATCAAACCCGACCCTCAAATTTCCAGAATCCAGGTCGTTACATTTAATATTAATAAAGTGTTAATTATTAAAGTACCAATTTTGGGCGGTGTGGGGGTGCTAATCCTTCCCCATCCGTAATCGACTCCCGAACCCAACATTTTTAAAATCTCTGGTTTTTATGGTGCTCGGCCTACCTTAGTGGCCGGTGGCGACTCCATTTTTAAAATAAATACAGTTTTTTCTAAACCCCAATGGAACATATTTTAAATACTCGAAAGACCCTAGACACCTTAAAACCACCTTATTTTTTTAACAGAAAAAGGATCGCTACATAAGCATCAATAGGGAGGGTTCAGAATCCTAACCAAAGAGAAGAGAGAGCTCCAGAAAAGGAAAAAGAGAAAGTAGCCTTTACTCCGTTGACAGTTTCGTACTCCGAGCTTTATTCTCAGTTGCACAAAACTGATTTGGTCCGCCTGTACTATGTTACTCCGTTTAAACCTCCGTTTTTGTCATGGTATGATCCTAACGCACATTGTGATTATCATGGCGGTGCCCCTGGTCACCCCACAAAAATTACCTCGCGTTTAAGAAACTCGTACAGAGTCTGATTAATTTTGGGGTATTGAAATTTGAAGAGCCGAATGTGGCTGCTAATATGTTGCCTAATCACGGGAGCCGTGGAGTAAACGCTATTGAGAAGTACTCTGCTAGGAGGGCTAAAGAGGATGTGTAAGAAATTAAGTCTCCATTATGGTGGGTGTTCCAACAATTATGCATGGCTCGTTTGATCGATAGAGGCATGATAGTGGTGCAGAAGGGATGTAGAACTTATTGTGAGTTCTACCAGGATGAAGGGCACGACATCCAACAATGTGAAGAGTTCAAGAGATTGATCCAACAGCTGATGGACAACAAGAAAATAGAGTTATTTGAGGAGGTTGCAGGAAGAAATGGGTTAGATGTATGTGCGTCAGACAGCCCCAACATCAAGTATGGAATAAACAAACCATTTGTCATCTCTTTCAGGTCATAGGAAGCAAGTCTTTCTCAAGGAGAAGCTGTAAAGGTGGCCCCTAAAATCATCATCTCAACACCAGCCCCGTTTCCATTTAAAGACATGCGACGGACTCCTTGGAATTATGCCGCTAACGTAACCATACCAGAAAAGTCAGAACCTCACGAGGAGAAGAAACGAATGGCAAGAGAAGAAAAGACAAAGAAAGATAAAAGTGTCAGTAAAGTAGGCCACTTCACGAGGAGCGGCAAGTGCTACTCTTCGAAAGCTTTGAAGTCTGCCGAAGCTACAAAAGATAAGAGAGAAAGTACTTCAACTGGTCCTGCACAAATATTTGGCGAGGAGCTCCCTCCCAAGATTAATGAACCTGTAACTGAGGCTCAGGCACAAGAGTTTCTGAAGTTCCTGAGACATAGTGAATACAATGTAGTGGAATAGCTGCGAAAGCAACCAGCAAGGATTACGGTGTTGGAGTTGCTGTTGAGTTCTAAAAAGCATCAGGATGCATTATTAAAGGTTCTAAACCAAACGTTTGTGCCTGGTGACATATCTGTATCTAAGCTAGACAGAATAGTAGGGCATATCACCGTATACAACCACATCACATTCAGCGATGACGAGCTTCCGGAGGGAGGTATGGGGTCCACCAAAGCACTTAACATCACCATCCATTGTAAATGGTATGTGTTGCCAGGAGTGTTGATTGATAATGGGTCACCATTGAACGTACTACCGATGGTGACTCTGCAAAGACTACCAGTAGATGATTCCCACATGAAACCTTGTCATAACTCCGTGAGAACCTTCGACGGTACTCAAAGAGGAGCGCTTGGGAAAATTAAGGTACCATTGTTGATCGGGCCGACAGAATACACGGTTGATTTCATGGTAATGGACATAAAGCCGACTATAGTTGCTTATTGAGAAAACCATAGATTCACTCTTCTAGAGCTCTTCCCTCATCACTCCATCAGAAGTTGAAGTTTGTGATCGAAGACAAGTTGGTCACTGTAGAGACTGAGCAAGAGATCATCGCTTCGATAACATAATATGCCCCCTACAACCAGAACGACGAAGATGCCGTAGAATGCTCTTTTTGGGCACTGGAGCTCATAAATGCTACATTTGTTGTGGAAGGTAATTAGATCCCCAGCCCCAGGTTATCTAATTGTACCAAGATGACCGTTTTTAAAACTCTAGGCCGAGGAGCCAAGACAGGAAAAGGGCTAGAAAGAAGATTGCAAGGAAGCCTACGACCCAGAAGTGTCATCACCAAGAAAGATCGTTTTGGGCTTGGCCACAAACTGAGCATTCAACATAGGAGATATGAGTATAGAAGGAAAGAATAACAAAGGAGGGCTAAACTCAACGGAAAGGATATTCCATGGAGATCGATGTATTTCCCTCATTTGAAAGATATTTTTTTCTTTGAAGGAATTGACCGTACAGGACAAAAAGTAGAAGAAATTCGAGAAAACGACATACTTAACAAGAACGAGATGTTCAGTAAATCTCTTGAAGGGATATCCATCAACATGATAGCTGAATATGACAATGGCAGCAACGTGCTGACCAGCATCCGCCCTTGCCGTCCTAGGGAAACTCTCAATAACTGGAGCTACATTGATCTACATGTAATCTTTAGGGCTAGATCAGAGTAATGCTCCAAACTAACCCTTTTTTTAGCCTATGTGCAATAGGGATCTTTTGTATAGGGCATCTATGTTAACTTTTTGTTTGCAATGAAAGAATGTATTTCTCGTTTTCTCAAATGGCAAACATTTCATTTACTTCATTCAATCATTTTTTACTCATATTCATTCACTTCATTTAAAGTCATTCTCTTCCCAATACATTCGTTCTCATTTCATGTAGGGTCCCTATGATTAACTGTATGAATGATTCTGAATCCAATCCCAAGGTAGGCTTCAAACGCCCCGAGATCTCGACAAAAATTGAAGAGGAGGACGACGAGGCAGAATGTGAGGTTCCTGATGAGTTGGTAAGGATAATGGCCAACGAAGAAAGACAAATCATGCCCCACCAAGAAGAAACAAGAATTGTGAACTTGGGAACCGGTGAAGAGAAAAAAGAAGTGAAAATCGGGACTACATTTTCTCAGAAACCAGGTGCGAACTACTAGCCATGCTCCAAGAATTCAAGGACGTCTTTGCTTGGACTTAACAAGATATGCCGGGGTTGAATACAGACATAGTGGTGCACAAGCTGCCAACGATGACAGAATGCAAACCAATCCAGCAAAAGCTCAAAAGAATGAGAACTGACATGCTGTTAAAGATCAGAGAGGAGGTAAAAAAGTAGTTTGACGCTGGCTTTTTGAAAGTTGCCAAATACCTTAAATGGGTTGCAAACATCGTACCAGTGCCAAAAAGGATGGGAAGGTCCACATGTGTGTAAATTACAGGGATCTCAATCGGGCAAGCCCTATAACCACAATTTCCCTTTGCCACATATTGACACGCTGGTTTATAATACCGCGGGACACTCATGGTTCTTATTCATGGATAGTTTCTCAGGATACAACCAGATAAAGATAGACCTAGAAGACATGAAGAAAGCCACATTTGTAACCATGTGGGGCACGTTTTGTTACAAGGTGATGTCTTTCGGACTCAAGAACGCAGGGGCGACTTATCAAAGAGCAATGATGACTCTTTTCCACGATATGATACACAAAGAGATAGAAGTATACGTGGATGATATGATTGCTAAGTCCCAAACCGAGGAAGAACACCTTCAAAACTTGAGAAAGCTATTCCAAAGATTATGAAAGTACCAGCTGAAGCTCAACTCGGCTAAATGTACCTTCACAGTCATATCTGGAAAACTTTTAGGGTTTGTAGTGAGTAGAAAAGGGATTGATATTGATCCAGAAAAAGTAAAGGCTATCCAAGACCTCCCATCGCCTCATACTCAGAAAGAAGTTCGAGGTTTCCTGGGAAGGTTAAACTATATCTCCCGTTTCATCTCTCAATGAACAAATAAGTGTGACCCTGTCTTCAAACTACTTAGGAAGAATAACCCATGGGTCTGGGATGAGGGATGTCAAGAAGCTCTAGAGAAGATTAAGAAGTACTTGACGAATGCTCCGATCTTAGTAGCACCGGCACCAAACAAGCCTTTGATCCTCTATCTGACAATTTTTGAAAATTCGATGGGTTGCGTGTTGGGGCAACATGATGAGTTTGGGAAGAATAAAAGAGCCATCTACTATCTAAGCAAGAAGTTCACTGATTGCGAAGCACGGTACCCGCCAATTCAGAAGCTATGTTGTGCTTTGGTCTGGACTACCAAAAGGCTTAGACAGTATATGCTATACCATACTACCTAGTTGATATCCAAATTAGACCCCTTGAAGTTTCTAATGGAAGCACCGGCATTAACGGGGAGGATAGCCCGCTCGCAGATGCTATTATCCGAGTTCAACATTGTATATGTGAGCCAAAAAGCTGTGAAAGGAAGCGCCATAGCGAATTTCTTAGCTAGTTGTGCCTCAGATGATTATGAATCGTTGAACTTTAATTTCCCAGATGAGGACTTGATGTGCATTACGACTAGGGCTGATGTTATTTCAATTGACAGCTTGTGGAAGCTTTACTTCGATGGAGCCTCCAATGCCCTTGGCCACGGGATAGGAGCTGTGCTAATTTCTCCAGAAGATGTCTATTATCCCTTCAACAACAGACTAAAATTCTTTTGCACAAACAACATAGTTGAATATAAAGTCTGTGTCATGGGACTGAATGCGGCTATTGAAAGAAAGATCAAAGAACTTCGAGTATTTGGAGATTCGTCCCTAGTAATTTATCAGTTACGCGGAGAATGGGAAACTAGGGATCCAAAGTTAGTCAAATACTACGAGTTGATCCAGGAGCTCATTAAAGAATTTGAAAATGTCAGTTTCACCTACCTTCTTAGAGAGGACAACCAGATGACAGACTCCTTGGCAACCCCGACCTCCATGTTCAAAACAAATACGAGAGCAAAAATGAAGCCAATTGAGATGCAGACTTTTGAAAGACCAGCTCACTGTTATAATGTGCAATAAGAAATAGATGGCAACCCTTGGTATTACGATATCTTGTAGTATATCAAGTTTCAAAAGTATCCCGAAGGAACAAACGAAAATGACCAGAAAACACTCAGAAAGATAGCAACTGGATATGTGCTGGATGGGGAGGTTCTGTACAAAAGAGGCCATGATCAAACGCTGTTGAGATGTGTAGATGCCCGGGAGATGAAAGAAATTTTAGCAGAAGTACACGATAGTTTGTGTTGAACACACACCAATGGTCTGTCAATAGCCCAAAAAATCATGAGACATGGATATTTCTAGTCGAACTATGGAAGGAGACTGTATCGATTACGCCAGGAAATGCCATACGTGCCAAATATATGCCGGAAAGATCCATGCTCCTCATTTACCTTTACACATCATTAACTCGCCTTGGCCGTTTGCAGCATGGGGCATGGATGTCATTCGACAGATTCATCCGAAAGCTTCCAATGGACATCATTTTATTTTGGTTTCCATTGATTACTTCACTAAATAGGTGGAGGCAGCATCTTACGCCAATATCACAAGGACAACGGTGTGCAAGTTCTTAAAGAAAGAGATCATTTGCCGATATGGGTTTCCAGAAAGGATTATCACCGATAATGCTTTCAACCTGAACAACAAGTTGATGACTGAGGTGTGTAACTAGTTCAAAATAACACACCATAATTCCATGACCTACCGTCCTAAGATGAATGGGGCAGTGGAAGTGGCAAACAAGAACATAAAGAAAATCATTGCGAAGACAACAAACACCTACAAAGATTGGCATGAGAAGCTGTCATTTGCTATGTTCGCCTATCGGGCATCTGCTCGTACATCAACAGGGGCAACGCCTTATTCTCTAGTGTACGACACAGAGGCGGTACTACCCATTGAGGTTAAGATTCTGTCACTCTAGGTTCTGAATGAAGTGAAGTTGGATGAGTCAGAGTGGGTGCAATCCAGGTTTGACCAGTTAAATCTTATTAAAGAAAAGAGGCTGAAAGCCATCTGCCATGGTCAAATGTACCAAAAACGAATGATGTGGGAATATGATAAGAAAGTATGCCCGAGAGAATTTCGAGAGGGAGATCTGGTGCTTAAGAAGATCCTTCTAATTCAGAAAGGTTCTCGAGGGAAGTTTATGCCTAACTGGGAAGGGCCATATGTCGTCAAGAAATCCTTTTGAGGGGGAGTGTTGATTTTAACTGAAATGGATGAAGAAGAATTGAAAAATCTCGTGAATTCTGATTCAGTTAAGAATTATTATGTTTGAAAAAAAGAGAAAAAAAGAAAAAATGAAATGATGAAAGAAATGAGGCGAAAACCTAAAAAGGCGTTTCATAAAAATGAGCTCAAGGCGAAAACCCCAAAAGAGGGCGTCTTGAAGCAAATGAAGGATCTGAGTTGAAAACCCGTTAAGGATGGCTTAGATAAATTTTGAGATTGGGCCTCCGGCAAGTGGAATTACCTCACGAGTACTAGAAGAAAGAGTTTCAGGCAAAAATTATACTTCGGTCGATAGGATCACACATCATTCATACTGTGGGTACTTGGGGTTTTGCATTTCATGTTTTGCTTTCCCTTTTCCTCGTGTTTTCCATGACTTTTCTAAAACTGTTCCAAGTCCTTAATGTTAATAAAATTATATTTTTTGTGTCTTCCTTTCCTTGTCTTCTCATTGTTTTCATAAGAATCATGAGACAGGTTAACATAGACTTATGATAAACAAAAGATTTCTGCGCATTATTATGATCTAACCCTGGGAATGCAAGTGATTAGAAAATAGAATTAATTTTGATCTCAAGCTTTCTACATAACGTATGTCGAGACACGACAAAGGGAAGACTTTGAACATCAGAATAAGATAACAAATGTCATGCACAATTCATACTTCCCTGAGAAAATATTCAAGACGACAATAGAGGTCTCCCAGGTGAAAACCCGTAAGGGCACCTAAAAAACTCTCTAAAGTGAAAACCCGAAAGGGCACTTTAAAACTTAGAGTCAGAAACTCAGAAGAGAACAGCTAAAATGGTTGAACCCAACAGTGAGATGGGGTACCGCCACCTGAAGAAGAAGATGAAGAGAAAGCAAGCAGAGAGTCGAGGTTGACTGACTGTGGAAGTAGACGCATCGAGATATTGACACTCATGCATCATGTATAGTTAGGCATCCTCAGGATTAGGAGCATGCTAACTCATTCATTACCACAATTTGTCTATTTTAAGCAAGGTACTTACAGGTCACCAATGACTTTTGATTCGCGACTTCGTATTGAAGAAGTGGATTTACTTGAAGAAGGATTTTGGCATCCTTAGTAGCATAAGTCCAGAAAGTGCGATAGCCATTTTTGGTGTGAATCCCCAAATTTGAAGAAAGATTTTGGCAGCCTTAGTAGCGTGAGTCTAAAAAGATCGGTAGCCAGTTTGGCGTGAATCCCTCATTCAAGGATAAAGGTTCTATATATGAAGGGCTTATATTTTGAAGACCTCGTAGTAAAAGGTTCTATATAGGAAGAGCCCATAACTCTGAGATTTCATAAGCTAAAAGTTCCATATAGTAAGGACTTGCAGCTCTAGGGTTTGAGGACTAGCAGTTCTATATAGGAAGAACTCCCAGTCGGAAGAATCTATCCATGACGTAAAAGGTTTTATATAGGAAAAACCTGCCACGTTGAAGGCGAATAGTTCTATATAGGCAGGACTCCAAGCTTTACCGTCTCAGAGTGAAAAGTCCTATATAGAAGGGACTCGTAACTCAAGACTTCATAATGAAAGGTTCTATATAGGAAGAACCTGTAGTTCCAAGACCAGAAGGTGAAGAAGTTCTATATAGGAAGAACTTACGAACCTGAAGATTCAGCTAAAGAAAAGCGGGGTGTTCCAGAAGAACACGTGATTCTAAAGCTACAAACAGGGAAGTCGGATAAAAATGAGTTCTTATGATCTTTGCTTTATCCTTTTTCCATAAGAACAAGCAAAGAGGGGCAACTGTAATCACTTATTTTTATCTATTTTTGTAAATATTGTAATATATCAGTATAATAATTAATTAATATCATTGTCGCATGTTTACGTACATATATGTACATGAGTGTTATTAATATATATGTAATATATATGTGTGATGTGCGTAAATGCATGTATGGTATGTACGTTATGTATTATGTATTAGTAATTACTATAGTATATGTATGATGTGTGTATTTACATTTTTATGTGTACATTGTGTGAATGTGTAATATGTGGATATTTATATTACTTAATGTGTATGACTATATGTGCATGTATGTTTGTATATTATATTAATTAAGAATGTGTTACATATATTAATATTTGCATGTATATGTGTCCGTATGTTATACGCATATGTATGTATGTATTATTAGTAGTAGTAATAGTATTATTATTATTATTCGTAATGGGTTGTGTTAAAATGAAATCCAATATATATAACCCAAATAAGTCCAGTCCTTAATTACAAAACCCAATTGAATTTACAAAGCCCAACCGGCCATAGCCCAATCCAACTAAAAAACCCTAATCCATATCTGAACCGTAATCCCTTTTATTGTATGCGCAGCCGCGGGAGGGTCATTGGATCAGATCTAGATCCAACGGTCACGATTGAAGCTCAAGGACCCCTCATCTTTCGCATGAGCCCACGCGTTGGCCATCAGACTTCCCACGCGCGTGTTCCAGACACGCGTCAGGCCGTTTGGTTTCCAATGTGCCACGTGTCGGCAATTTAAGCCGTCGATCTTCAAGAAAATCTCAACCGTTGGATCAGATCTGATTCAATGAACAAGATTCCTTCTGGCCGAACAAATCCCTCCACCATGCTTCCACCATGCCGGCCCTCAACCACCGCACTCAGAGTTTGCTAGAAAACATAAAAAAAAGAGAGGAAATGTCAGTACCGAATAAAAAAATCTATGTATTATTACCTACCTCCTACTAGAAACCAACAACCAAGATCACAATATATGTATCCAAAAACAAAATCTCTGTAATCAGCAAGTTCTTTCCAGAACAAGAAATACAAAAAAAAACAGATTCTTGAAAAAAAAACTTTCGAGTTCATAGGGTAATCCCTTTCTCATTTTTCTTTGCATGCACAAGTAAACAAAATAATAAAACAATAAGTGAAAAGTTGTGTTACCTGAGTCGGTTCCCTCTCCCCGCCGGCAACAAGCCACTTGTGGTGAGCCGTTTAAAGGGTGAAGGTTTGTTTTGGTTTCGAAACCAAGGTCCCTAGTTCGGAAAAGGGTTTGAGGGTGATATTTGTTTCTTTCGGAAGGTTTCTGGTGGCCGAAAAGTAGGGGTCCATGACGACTTGAGGCGACCGTTGCGGCAGAGCCTCGCCTGAGACCGTCTGGACATGGCGGTTGCAGGAGGATTTTGGTTTTTTTTGGGTGTTTGTTTCTAGTTTTTAGAGAGAAATGAGGGTTTTATTCAATGGTTCAAAAAATGGGGGAAATATTGAATTTAGACCGGTTAGGGTGTTTTATAGAGTCTCAAAATTTTCAAAATGGTTTATTTACTTCATAAGGACTTTCGTCCTTTGTCTTTTTTCAGTTTGGGTCTGCCCCTTGGTACAATTACAACCCCGGTCCCCTCTCTTTCTAAAATCCCTCAATTTAGTCCCTAAATTAAACAAGTTCAGTTTTCAAATGGTAAAAATACTCACTTAGTTCTTCGTGTTTTGACTATTTTCACTTCAAACTTGCCCCTTGGTTTTATTACATTTCCAGTCCCTTCTGGTTTATTTCGGTTTGCGATTGAGTCCTAAAATGCGTGTTTCTTTTTTCTTGTTTCTGGCCTCTTGATTTCATTTTCGTTTCATTCGGTCCCCTCTTCATTTTTTTATATATACATTTAAATGGTTAATTGGGTTGCATATTACTTTGTGTTTGTTTTTAGCATGTTTTTTTTCTTGTTAATCATGTTTGTTCATTTTGTGTACATGGTCATTTCATATGTTATGTTTAATTTAATTTGTATATTCATATCCATATGTTAGCATGCTTTTTCGTTTGTTTATTTTGTACATTATGATATATGTTAGCTAATGACATGTTTGGTCGTGTTTTTTTTTTATGTCCATTTTATTCTTTATGTTTTTTATATGCGTTGTCTTTGTCATGTTTATTTATGCATGTTTGCTTATATATGCATTATCATGCTAATATGTTTTACTTTGTTTGGTCACGATAAATAAGTGTTAGCTTTTTTTTTCATGTTTGCTTTATTTCTTAGGTTACATGTTAGTGTGGAATTTTGTTGATTTTGTTATGACGTATTTATATTGTGTATGCACATATATTGTATTACGTATTAAGTTTAGTTTTTATGTTCACATGTTGCTTTGTTAATTTAGTATCATTCTATGCCATGTATATATCATGTATGTGATAGTTGTGGTTCGTTTTAATATGTTTAAGCATGTTAGGGTTAATTAATTTAGTTTTGGAAGCATGTTTTTTTCTTGTTCATACTTTGTTTTTTTATTATTATGGCACGTTATGTTTTTTGTTCATGGATTTTACTACTTTTATTTAACATTGTAATATTCATTGTTTATGTTTTTATACCATGTCAATATGAATAATATTTTGTTTTCTAAGATTGCATAATGGAATATTATTAATTGTCAATGCGGTGCCCTTTTATTCGAGCGTAAACGTGGCCAGCATCAAGCGCAGTGATGGTGGTCTATCGGTTTACTCTCGAGTAACGGGGCTCTTAAAATTTACTCGCACTTATAACCAAATTTTAATTTAATCGTTACTTTAATCCGGAAAGTTTAATATTAATAAAGCGGTAATTATTAAAGTACCAACTTTTGGGCGGTGTGGGGGTGCTAATCCTTCCCCATCCGTAACCGACTCCCGAACCCGACATTTTTAAAATCTCTGGTTTTATGGTGTCCGACCTACCTTAGTGGCCGGTAGCGACTATAATTTTTTTTAATAAAACACGGTTTTTACAAAATCCCGATGGAAGACATTTCAAATACCAAAAAAAAACCCAAACACCTTAAAACCTATTTTTTTTTAGCAAAAAGAGATCGCTACAAACTGAAAGTCCGTTCAACAAGTTTCAAGTCTTATTTATTTCCATCCGATCAGAACTCGTCCTGTTTTTTGGTAGTGTTTTTTCTGCTCCGAATTTTGGGTGATCCTTGAACCAAGGGTGTTCTTAGAAGCCCATTTTGCATACCGAACAAATACTTTCTCTTAACAAGTCGCTACAAGATTTAAGAAATTCACTCAAACCAAATTAAACAATTCTCAGGAATCAAATTATAAAATAAATCAGAAGAAACTTTAACAAATATCGAGAATTTCTTAATTTCAAATAATAATAATGTTTTTTAATTCTACCGGGACGAGGAGGTGCAAATACACCCTAAATTTGACTACGCCCTGACCTTAACCCTTTCCTCAAAAAAATCCCAACTCCGAATTTTAAAAAAGAAAACCCAACGATTTAAGATTTTTTATTCATATCCGTCCTATATCCGCCCACCCTACATCTGGTCACCCTTCACGTCAGGATCATTATGAGTTCGAAGACAAGTTCACGAACTATTTCTATAAATCCTAGGATTTTAAAGAGGTGTGCCTTGTAATTTGACCGTTATGATTTTTTGTTATGTTTGATATTAGTGGATGGGTGTTGATTTGAAAATTGTATATGTCGGGAGTGGTGGTTAGGTGATGGATATGAGAATTTTATGTGGGTTTAGGAGAAAGGTATCTACCCTAGGGGTGTTCAAAAATACCCGACTTGACTGACCCGACGCGATTACTCGAACATAAATAATCGGGTAATTATCCGGAATTTTTTTAACTCGGGTCGGGTACCCGGCCCGATAAAATGTACATTTTCCCGGGTCGGGCCTGGGCTGCAAAAATACCCCTTATCGGGTATCTGGTGACCCGATGACCCGGTTTCCTTTTTTATTTTTATACTTTAAATATAATTATTATTTAAACAAAATACCCTTATATTCACTATATTCCCTAATCAAACAACCTAATTATGCATGTAATTTTTAAGAATTGTAGAATTTATATTCTAAAGTTGTCTGAGTTTGATACTTTAGATCTTAATCTCTCTGATGAGATTATATAATTTGAACTCTTATTAGTTATGAATTTTTACAATAAAATTAAATATTTTTTTAAAAAAAACAAAAATATGGGTATTCGTTACCCAAATTTTTGGATATCCGAATTTTACGAATATCTGAATAGCGAATACTCGGTTAGAGCAAACTGGGACACGGACCGAAGAAATTAATATCTGAGATATCGAGTACCTGGCACTTCAACTACCCAAAAACTTAAATACCCGATAACGAACACCTCTCTGTACACCCACCCATCCCGTTTTCCATCCTTACATGGAAGTCGGCAAGGGCGGACGTAATTGAAGCCAATGGAGGCTTGGCCCCCTAAAATGTGATAATTTCACATTTATTCCTTTAAAAAATTTAAAAAAAAATTAATCTTTCAAAAAATTTAAAAATTATTATTATATTTTAAAAACTTTAAATATTATTAACTAAATTCACTCCTAAATTTTTAAATTTTTTTGATAAGTCTCATTTTTTGTTAAACTCTAAATTTTTATGAAATTTAAAATAAAATTCTTTAAAATATTTAAAAAATTTAATTTAAACTTCCAGAATTTAAAAATTTTAAATAGTCTCACTCAAACTAAATTGCCAAGATTCTCCCCTGAAAGTCGACAACAATGGAAATATTGAAAAATGGAGATTTAAAATTTTTGTTTAAAATTTCTATTATAATTTTTTATTAATTAGACAATTCAAATTATTATTTAATATTTAGTGACATATAAATATAGTTATAATTTTCAAAACATTGCAAAAAAAGGCATAATGTCAAAAAAATATCCCTAACATTATTCCCTATTCTTTTTTGTTGGAGAAATTTAACCCTCAACGTTTCATTTTGGGTCAAAATGACCCATCCGCGGATGAAAACTGTTAGTCAATTGATGATATATGGCTTGAAATGACGTGACAAACCAACATGACAGTGCACGGCGCAATAGCAATGTCATATAGACAAATATACTGACTTTACAAAATGGCACATGTGTCAAAAAATAATTTTAAAAAATATATAAAATATACAATATTTTTTTTCCTGACGTGTCATTCTGTCAAGTTATTTATAGCCAATTGACTAACAGTTTTCACCCGTATAGGGATCATTTTAACCCAAAATAAAACGTTGAGAGTTAAATTACTTAAAAAAATAATAGGGGTTAAAGTGAATATTCAATCCAATGTTAGAGACATTTTTTGATATTTTGCCAAAAAAAAAATAATACTAGCAGACTAGCAGTAAGTTTTCACGGCCACTGAAAAAAAGTTGGTACTGATTAGAGGATAAGATGAGAACAAAAGTAAAAAGGCTACGTGCGTGCATGGGCCATGGGGTTCACCAACTCACCCCATTGCCATATGCATTTGCCTCGTCCCATTCTCATACCCCCATACCCTTTCTCTTCAATCACTTTCGCTTTTCTTTCGGTCTCCAACTAAACATGGCTTTTGCCTCCCACCGGATTTCAAATCCAATTGCTATGCACTTTCGGTCTTATAATAATGGACTAATATCCTAACCACCATTCCTTAAAAAAAACATGTTTATGTTGTTTTACTATAGTATTAGGTTATGCTGGATGTTTCGAAGTTTAATTATGTTTGTGGAGTTCAGAAAACGTCGCCCTTTTAAATAAGGTAACAATTCATATATATATATATATATATATATATATCATGAACAGAATTAAAATTAAATATTTCGAGGACAAATTACATAAGTTTAAAACAATAGAAATTCGTTAAGTATTTAATTTCAAAAACTTAAAGGTACAAAAATCTAATTGACTTAAATTTAAATTTATAAGATCTAAAATGTTATTAGACTAAAATTTTTGGTAGGGGCAAGTGCCCCTCCCACTCCCTATGTACATCCGTGCCCGTATATTAGGAGAATTTATTCATGTTAGTGTGAAACTACTTTAGTTTTACCCATTTTCGTAATTTTTATCATGCTGATATCAGTTTAGTTTAACATTTATATTTCATATTGTTTTCGTTATGTTTTGAGTAAAATTAAAAATATTTATTTAATGTCAATATCAGCTTAGTTTCATGGTAAAATTTAATTTAATTTTTTTTTTAGATCTAAAGTTTAAATCTCATTTTAAGTATATTATTCCAAATTTTCTTGAAATTAGTGTTGGTTTAAATCTAATCATGTGATAATTAATTGTATATATTATTTTTCAGTTACAAATGTAACAACAGTTACGATCTGCATGATTACTTCTCCGAATAATATCCTTTTAGAGCTTTGGATGGAAGGACGTCGACAAGAACGTGCCAAGTCTATTGATGATTATTGATGTGGTGGCAGGTAGTAGCTCGGCTGGTAGGCTGCGAGTTCAGTCAGAATTGATGGCTGTATTGTCTTGACACAAAGATCGAGCGAGGGAGGTCCCCAGAAAATAATGGGTCCGGGGGTGTGGGAGATGTTCCAAGGGGATCTCCAGACTTTGTGGTGCGAAGACGAGTTTCGATAGTTCCCCCATCCTAATGTGAGCAGAGAATCCACAGTAGTCTTCCAGAGGTGGTTGATGGAGGCACAACAAACTTCATTTCAGAACCCTCGAAATCCTAGAGTTTCATGAGATCAGTGGAAAAGTTTATCAGACACAAGTTATATAATATATATGTTAGATATGCTTGAAAGGCAATTTCCTGTTTCTAATCAACTAAATGTGGGAGGCTTATGTTGCTTACAAGTTGTACTACACTAATGAATGATGATTCTGTCATACTTGTGTTGCATACATATTGGCTGCTTATTCTCCGCTGGGACCTAGGAGGATGGAACCGAGGGAAGAAAACAAAAGTTTTTTTTTTCCTAATAGTAATGAGGCTGAAGCCGATACATCAATTCCTTACACGCAGGTAAGCCGATACATCAATGTCCCGAAGCAAAATACTAGATAAGGTATCGGGTGGAGACTCGAAAACAGAGAAAGACTTATCTGTAGGGATTTCAATCTTGGCCATGCAGTCAGCAGCCATGTTAGCTTCACGTCGGATCAAGAGAAAATCAACCATCCAAACTGGCGATGCTTCTGACAAGATTATACGGACTCTTAATGGATTGGGGGGGGGGGAGAGGAGCTTAACAACATCAGCATTATCAGTTTGGACCGTAACCCGTTCCAACCCATTCACCCATGCTAGATTGAGGCCTTTTTTTTCTCGGCAATATAATTTTATTGATTATGATTAAAGTCATACAAGTCTTTGATCTAATCCTAAATGGAAGAAAATAGTACAACAAAACAAGTCACAAGAACAAAATCAAAGGAACATCTAGCACCTGCACATCCCACTACAACAAAACAACTGCAATTTCTACCCAGCAAAGCTAGGACACCCGTTCAACTTGGAAAACACAACACCTTAAAAATTACAGTCCTGCAACCACCAAGTTATACACATCACCTGCCTCGTCATTCCTTCCATTGTTGGGATCCAAGTTTCGCACATAACAACCACGCTTTGAACGGTTAACCATCAAACTCACCAAAATAAACACCTCACCTGCCTCGTCAATCCTTCCTTTGTTAGGATCCGAGCTTCGCACACTGCTACCACGCTTTGAACAGTTCACTATCAATCTCACCATCCTTATAATGTCTTCAAAAGTATTCCACCACTTCCAAGGTGGCGAAAGAGTTGCTATAATCCTCGAGTGCTTTAACAATCCCAGTAGCTGATCTAATAGCTCCACCGCAGAGTTCAGATTGAGGCCTTCATATACGCCCCAGAGCTCAGATTGGAGGATCGAAGAAGGACCAAGTCTTTTGGTGAACGCTGATATGAAAACAAAAGTTTTAAGCCAATGTTTAAACTATAAAATAAGAAAGTGATTAACCAAACCATTAGATTAAAAACTCTGTCCTTCCCGTGAAGAAAGCCTTGGAAATAGTTGTGAGAATTCGCCCTTACAAAGTTTATTTTTGCAGTACAAGTAGTAAAAAGAAGTGGAGAATATTCATTGAGACATATACTGAAGAGCACAAACAATTGGAAGTAAACCAGTACTAAGGGTAATTCTATGATTTTAATAGTTTTCTTAGGAATCTTTGTGTGTCAATAGCAAGCATTAGACAAACAACTGTCATTCAATGATTCAAAATCCAGCAGCTATACTTGAGGAAAATGATAATACCATTTTAAAAGGGAAGAAAGTCCTAGTGTGGCTCTTTTATATGTAATTGGTTTCTCTTTTCTAGATAATTCTTCATAATTATATAGATATTTATTAAATAAAAATATCTATAAGATAATATAATATTTAATATTATGTCTAGAAGATATATGTGTCAACAATCCAATGATTATTAAATTTTATAAACAAAAGCTTTCAGTTTTTTTGTAATGGAGAAAGAGATAGTATATTAATAAAAATATTCTTGTAATTGTTAAGTTTCACGGTTAAGGTCCTAAGTACTTAGTGTATTTGGATTGATTTTTAATATATGGTCTATTTTGCTGTTTAAAATAATATACAAGCAATTCTACCACCTAAATATTAAATTGCACAAACAATTAGAAAATAAAAGTTTAATCAATTACAATAGGTTGCAGTTATTTCGATACTTCAAAAAGTAGTCGAATAAATGTTTTACGAGTAAATAAACACAAAGATATGTGAATGAAGATAATATTCGAATAAGATAATACTGCCTTAACAATTGCCAACTTGTTGCAACCTCAAAGGTCATAAAGTATAATGCTTTTACCTATCGAAAAGTCAAAAATTAAAAATATAGCATTGTATCCTGGAAGTAAAAATAAAAATTATAAGAATTAAAATATATATTATTCAAGAAAATCATAAAAAAATTATTTCAAAAGAATTTAAAATTATGTTTGGACAAAAAATCAAACATAAGACTAGTATGATTATAAAAATACTTTTTATAATGAAAGTAACTACAATAAGTGAAACTAAGATGAACACAGCTTATTATTTATTACTGAGCTAGTTTATTTTTTAATATAACATATAATATCTTTAGTCTTTACTTTTTTAAAAAAAATTAAGATATTGTTCTATAATTTTTTTCATTCTTTAAAGATTATTTTTAATTTTCTGTAAATTCTTAGAATTTTATTTTTTGAATTACTAAGCTATAATTGTAAATGACCATGTGTAAATTTAATCTTATATATATATATATATATTAGTGATTTTTAGTTTTTAATTTGTTTTAATAATTATTTTAAATATTATATAAAATATTTTAATTTAAAAACATTCAATCAAAATTGGACTCGTACTGAAAAAAAATTTAATTGTAATGAGTAATCCTTATTTGCTCACTTTTGAAATATATAGATTAAATTACTCCATCGGGAGTCGAAAAGAATCAATATGGTCAATTTATAAATGATAACGGCCTAAAGAGTACTTAAACCCAAAGTTCTAGTTTAACTAATGGTAAATTAATATTTTAGACTGAAATATTTATTGTTTTAAACTACAAAGACTAAAGTACCCTTTTAATAATAAGGAACCAAAATAAATTTTGATTGGTTCTTACGACAAATAAAAACAAACAAAACCTAAAAGGGTTAATTCTAAACGGACAACATAATGTCATGGTTCTTATAAAGGGTGGGCTCCTACGGGCCACTATATGCGATTTAGATCTAAAGAAAATAGTACTCGAACTGTCTCTTGGACATCAATTCGAGGGAATACGACATTTATACCATACGGGGGTGAGGACCCCATGAAATATAAAGACCGGATCCCGAAAGTGAACTACAACACTATACAGAGGTGAACACCCCACGGAGCAAAGTAATCACCTCTTCTTAAAGGTTCTAAAACTAATTTATGATGACAATTTTTATCAAACGAGGTTTAGAAATTAAAAATTAAATTAAATCGAATTTATTTTTTTTAATAATTACGATACAAACCCAACTAAGGTTTGACGCTCTTTTTTTTTGTAAAAACAAAAATTGATCCTATCAGAGTCGCTATGCTATAGCGACTAATTTTTTCGAGCTGCTACGAAAAATGAGAAATCATATATGGGGTGTTTTCCCACTTTTATTGAAAATTTATTTAAAAAGAGGAATTTTAAGAAAAACTCGTATTGTAAAAATATGGAGTCGCCACCGGCCATTTCAGTAGGTCGGACACTGTAAAATAAAAAACCAGAGATTTTGAAAACTTGAGTTTGGGAGTCAGTTACGGATGGGGAAGGGTTAGCACCCCCACACCGCCAAAAATTAGTACCTAACGAATTTGTATCGTATTTATTAAGAAAAATAAAAATTTCAACCTAATTTAATAATTAATTCCTAAAAATGCATGTATGCATGACAATATTAAATTTGCCTCGATATCCATGTTCCAAAGGAGATGACACTCCCAATAGAATACCGGAATAAAAGGCATATCACTATATGTAACAAGATAAGACACATGAATATGGTATTATTTCGAATGCATAAAAATCTTACGGTCAGTGGTACTGAAAGAAATGACACCCGAAGACCCGTGATGCCACTTCTAATTGAATATCGAGACCCTAAGAACTAAATCTAATATAACATACAAAAATATTTATTATAAAAAACAAGCCAAAAATAAATAAGTATACAGATAAAGATCGAATCTTATCCCACTCGAAGCTCGGATGAAAAACTTCGATCGACCCACGAAGAAACTTTCGATCGAATGATGGATCGAACCAGTTGAGACCGAGAACGCTGCTCTCTTTATTTGGTTGCCTTGGCTCCCTTCATTTGCTCCCCTCCCCGCTTTTTATAGGCAATTGAGATTGGGGAGGGGTGACGTAGAACACCATGCTCCACTTTTTTTATTTTAATTTTTTAATTGCTTTTTCTTTTATTTTTTATTATAATAATAAGATAATAATAAAATATAATAATATATATTCGAACAAAAATAAATGATTACACAGGGAGCACCCTTGCCACCCTCCGCATCTAGCAGAGGAACCAACAACATCAACAACTAACCATCCACCTCGAAGCAGCTAGCTAGGAAGCCATTTATTGTGTATACAATTGCAACATTTTTTTCACAACTATGATAACTGTTTTTTTTTCTTTTTCATATTAATTGAATTAAATTGATATAGAATTTAAAATATTCATACATTCTTGTTGTGTCTGTGTTAGAAAGAAAACAAATCTTGCATTTGTATCTTGTATATCTTATTTGCTATATTATAATTTTATTCAATGTACTATATATATTAATAATTCATTTATATAGCTTTTATTAGGGGCGTTCAAAGTTACCCGACCCGACTGACCTGACCCGAAAGAAAAAACTGGGTAATTCTTGAAAAAATATTATTCGACTGGGCCGGGTACCCGACTCGGGAATAATTGGGCCGGGTCTAGGCCAATATTTTTTTTATTACCGAGTACCTGACTTGACCCGATAACTTTTAATATATATTTTAGTTTAAAATTATATTTTTATTTTAGGTTCTTAATATTTGTACCTAAAATTAAATTTAAATCTTTAAATTAGTTATATGTTTGTATTATATACTTTTAAGTTTTAACTTTTTCAACTATATTTTATTAATTTATTAATACCGAAAGAAGAAAAAAATAGATTAATATTTTTAATATCTTTTTGGTGATAAACTTTAATATATATATGTATATACATATCCAAATATTCTAAAACTAACTTTAAATCACTAATTTTTGTGTTTGGATTATGTATTATAAACTTTTAACTTTTATGTGTTTAATATGTGATTTTTTTAAAATTTTAAAAATTAAAAAATAAAAAATTTATGAATCGGGTACCTGTTACCCGATTACCCGGGTACCCGAATTAAATGCACCGAGACACGGGCCAAAAAATAAATACCCGAAAGAACCGGGTAGCCGGTTTTTTGAGTACCCGGTAATGAACACCCCTAGCTTTTATTTTTTATATTTGTGTTGTATTTTCATTACAGATTAGTTACTCGTTACACATAATCATTCCTAATGTTTTTAAGGTAATTTTCTGCAGTAATGGTGCTGGCTAAGTCTAACAAATATGTTTGAATTAATGATATATTTTTGAAATGGATTTTTTAGAATAATTAAATTGATGATATTGTCTATATGAAATTTTCTCATCATATAAAATTTCGGACAAAGTAATATTTTTCTTTAAACTTGATAATTTATTTTATTTTAGTCTTTAAATTTAGACTTTCTTAAGGTATAATAGTGCGATATTATAAGGTTGTGTTATGTCATCACTTAGAAATTTAAAATATATTATTTATTTAAAAAAATATGAAGATTATAGATCGTTAAAAAAAATTTAAACAAGATGACAATGGGACACGCCATAAAAAATCTAAGTTCAGATATTAGGTTTAAAAAATACAATTTTTCAGGACTAATGTGAACGATAGAAACTGATAGGCCAAGTTAGAAAAAAGTTATCATCCTTTATAGGCTAAATGTTGCATCTAAAGGCTTGAATAAGAGTTTACCCTTTTAAAATAGCTGAATAAAAACCTACAATTTTCATATATGTTCAGATAAGAACCTAACTTTTCAAAACAATCAGATAATGGTCTAATACATTCGAATATGCTCAAATAAAAGTTTAGTATTTTGAACAATTTTTATCATATTATGGAGGAGCATTTTTTGAAAAGAAGAAAGGAAATTCTTAATAATTGTATAGGCTTTGAATGAAAGTGTGAGAACTGAGGAGGAAATGAATACATATATTTGTAATGATGTATGGCTTGGACATGTAAGCATAGATTGGAAACATGATACAGTCATTTTGGATGTAAAGAAATGATTCAACTGGTTGAAATTCTGAAATCATTATCCATTCTGGTGCTTTTGTCTCTTGAGTTATTTTTTCTTGTATCATATTCATATATGTATTCCCACCGAAACAAATTTTAAACTTTTCTCCGGGTTATGTATGAAGATAAGGATCCATCATTGGACAAAGACGCAGGAACATACTCGCGGCTGGCGTACGACAGATGACATTAATGATACGTGGGTGGTGTGCTGCAATGAATTAACTTCTTGTGCATCTTTGTTCAATCTGCCCAAAGTACACCTAGACTGTGGGTAAATAAGACTAGTCGAGCCGAGTAATGTTGAGCTTAACTCAACTCGTTAAGAATACTAATCAAGTTCGACCTTGATCCGAGGCTAAGTGTATTGAGTTCAACTTGACTCGTTAAGAACTTGAGCTCAAGTCGAATCTAATCGAATCAAGTGTTGACCGAATCAAACTGAGTCAAACTCAAGTAACTCGCGATTTGTCTCGTATCATTTATAACCATAATAATAATAACAATAATAATAAAAATAATAATAATATATTGATCAAATTGCATGATTTCATTATAGATATAATCATACAAAAGAAATATTTTTATGTGCCTCGTTAAAACCCAAAATCTTAATCAGAAGAAAAAAGTACAAAAGAAAATATACAGAAAGTTAAACTAAAAATTAAACTAACTTAACATAACAACCAAAACCACCAACCTACAATGTAGTTCACTTTAATTTTAAATATTAAAAAAATAGTCTTTATATTTTTTAGTAGCTCACAAGCTTTTTGAGTTGGGTATCAAATAGCTCAACTCGACATGTTAAAAATTTGAGCTCGAGTCAAGTCCATGAGTCGAGTGTTGATTGAATTTTAACTGTGTCAGGCTCGAATAACTCGCGATCTATCTCGTCTTATTTACGGCCCTAACCTAGACCGTTTAGGAAATTCCTTATAGCGAAGCAGCAACTGGCTAATATTTTCATAGGATTTCCACTAATCCTGTTCTTGGGGAATTTGAAGGAAGGGTGGGGTGCGGGGTACAAAACCCTTTTTTATAAAAAATGATAAAAGTTGTTAAATGCCATAAAATTCAATATTTATTATACTAATGTTAATATTAATTTTTTTGTGATACAATCAACTAGAGCAAGGGTTGCATCCTAATCATGCTTTACACTCTAGAATACTATATTACTATATATATACATATAAAACTCAATTTGTTTTGACAGACTACGAACGGAATCCAAACTTAATGGTAAAATCAGTAATTATGCAAAAAATCAAATGCGGACATCTAAAAGAGACCATAAGTATTTTTGGCTAAGCACGGGCAGCTTATGAGATACCAACTAGCATTCTCAACCATTCATGGCTCACAAGAATATTAAAAACTTTCAAGTAATCAAAACCTTCCTACACATATCCATGTTCATGAAGTTAATGCTGACATTTTTAAGCAAAATAAAATATAGAAATTCAACACGAGGTTCATACGCTTTAAGGTCGAGGAGGAACGGCAACACCAGGACGCGGAGCTTGGCCAGGCTGACCAGGTATCGTCCTAAAAGATATAAAATCAAATACACAATCAAAGAAAGCTTTCTTAATGGGGGAAGATTTTCAAGAAACATGAAAACAAAACCATTAACATAACACACAAAAGGCACTTAGTTAACATTTCAGAATCTTTACAAATATCTCTCGTTCTTTGCTTTAGTTGACCACTTGTACTTCTTTCTTTACATAATCCAACATGGTAATATTTGCCGTAGGTCTTGGAGTTGTATTTTGCTTTAACTACTGATTGTGACTACACGTTTAAGACAAGCGAATGCATATTAAATTATCATGTTTCAACTGATTCTTAACCGTGTTTTAGGCATGTTATCCTTGTTTTTAACACGTTTATGACACAAATTGATGAAGCTTTTCTATAGCTGATATTCCATTAACACTACACCAGATGACAACGGAATCATACCTTCAAATAGAACTTTTATGGAACTTTTAGCGTAATCAAACCACGAGATGAAAGAAAACAATAATCAATCCTCAAGCAGAGTTCATTCACATTACAACAAAGATCATCGAAATACTTCTTAGCATTTAGCAAGATATGAGAAACATCAAATCACGAGTTATTAAAAAACATACCCTGCGTCTGATGAAACGCTGGGGGTGGATCACGGTTCCTCCTGTCAGTGCGGGATCGGACTCTCACGACGTGGGAGTGGATCGCACATGAAACACAGTATTGCATCTTCACTTAAAGCTTGGGCAGAGTGTACACACATTATTAACCAAACAGTGATTTCAACATGCGAATTGAAACGAGAAAGTTGGAATGTAATTAAGAAATTAAATGAAAATTACAGTCATAGACGCAGGCTTCCTGGACATCCCTAACAGCAGCTTGTTCGATAATGTTCCTAAAAAAAATAAGTGCCTAATATTTTATTTCATTAATTTTAAGTGTCTGATAGTTAATTGTCGTTAAAAAATAAGTTTAAAATTTTAATTTATTTTAATTAATTTTGTATTTTTAATAATTTAATTTTTTTCAAAAAAAATCTCAAAATTTTAAAATGATCCACAAATCCCTAAAATATCAACTCTAAATAGTCGCAGCTATTGAGCCCACCCCTTTAGCCGCCAGATCAAACCGGCCATTTTCTTCAACCTATCGTCGTCGAAAACCAGCGAACAATGTGTCAGCCGACATTAAACGTCGAATGCAAAATCATCGTTCGACTACCGATGAGTTCACTCCATCCAGAGACATAATATGGTTCCCAACATTTATCGCCTAAAATTAAAATTGTGTGATATAACCAACGAGGCCTTGACTTAATAGTACGGCCGAGGTACTAAGTTCGAGTACCATCATTTGTTTGTTACTATACTAATTGATTCTGATTATGCATGACACATGTACATTAATTCATTCTAAATAAGTAGCACAGGTAAAACAAAAGTCTAGGTAACATTGCGCGTCTCGGCAACCGTTTTACTACAAAACTGCATCAAACATTTGATATGCCCAGATGAAGCACAATGGCAATTAAGCTTCTAAAATCTGGACCTTAACAGGACACAATCCAAAAGAAAGTAATTGGTTCGAGCCAATTCAGATACATTTATTACCAGGTGCGCCCTCAAGTATGAAGAAACTCAATTCTAGTTCCTAGGATGAACTAACCCTGGAGCAATTCCTTTGCTTTTCTCAACCAAACATCATAGTCGTTGCCGTCAAATAGAACGAAGTGCACCTGCAAACAGCAACTTGAGTGAGTGTCACACACAAGTTAGTCTACTATCCGGACTACATAGAATTATATATCATGCAATGACAGAAATGAAAAAAAAAATTAAACACGAAAGAATTCTTTCTCAGTCTTTGTAGGCAAATAAGTAAACTTATGTTGCTAAGATTCATCATTTTTCTTTAAGTTACTCATACACGTATCTGATACTCACACCTGAGTTTGAATAACATAAAACTAATAAAGGAAAACGGGATATAAAGGGTGGAACAAAGGGAATCAATCGTGAATCGACAATTAAAAGAAACCTTGGATGGAAATCTTGAAGCAGAATAAAAAGATAAGTTACCTCTTTAATATCATCGGCACATTCTTTGATAGTAGATAATGCAACTGTAGCTGCTTCCTCGTAAGGATATCTGGAAAAGTTTCAGAAATTAAATATAAACCGATCAAACGTTTACTACAAACACCTAAGCTAGCAAATAAATAAACCCATAATAACACTAGGGATTGAATGACAAAGAATTTAACAGAAGAGAAGCTCGTCCATGAACAAGAGATTTCTATTATGTCTATGAGTCCAAGCTCATGGTCAAAGTTCAATCCAGGAGGTTACACAAATCACTCAACAATCCAAGCATTGCCAATTGAAAACCAGTCCTTAACAAATAACATCATCACAGAAGGAAGAAACAAAACAAAAAAAACAGATACTACAATTTAGCCAGGTTTCCACAGAATCACGTGCTCGTCTAGTTTCCAAAAGATTTTTAATATGACAGTAAAGACTAAGATTTTGAACTTGATCGTGTAAATCTCACAGTTTTCTAAACTTTCCAGATCAAAGGGTTATAAAAAAGAGAGGGAAAAGGGAGACGACGAGAAAGCCTTTGGTGGTTTCTTAGCTTTATTTACCCATATAAACCACAAGATATGGAAGGAAACGCAATGTATTTAATATTGTTCTGTTTAGCTACACTCAAGCAATTTCTGCAACAATTTCAAGAAGATGTCTAATTGAGAATATGATAAACTAAACTACAAACAGAATGGTGGAAGAAACATCATAGCATACTTGTATGCATTTCTCAGTGAGCCTTTAGGGTCCTTGTCGGAATCATAAATCGGTCCAACAGTGTGAATCACATGAGACGCAGGCAGTTTAAATCCTCTGCACAATCACAGCAGTCAACATGTTAGTACGTTAACGTGCAATATTCGGATGAATCAGCAGTACACTGTCTAATTACGAAGAACTTACGGGGTAATCCTTGCTTCACCGGCGGGACAGCGAACACCAGGTCGAACTTCCGGGACCTTAAAGCATGCTTCTCGAAGTTCTGGGCCAGCAGCCATATGTATGGCTAGTAAAATCCATCAATGGCCATTATAAGTTCATTTTCCTATCACATTAATAAGGTCCAAAATCAGGAAAAGAAGATTTTCCAAGGTAGAATACCACCATCCGCGCCACCACCTCCAAGCATTCTCGGATTTGCTGGATTGACCTGCAGATGATTATCACAGTCATCACTAATATCACAATGCTCAACTTTAATCAATGTACATAAAAACCCATGAAAGAAACATAATCATCACCACTCAATAATCCTTCTATTTCCCCTCGACATTAATCACCCAAGTTGAATAGAAATTTTAGGGTCACTAATTCCATAAACAAATTAAAATATTATAGAGAAGGGACTGACAATAGCATCGGAGGAGCCGTCAACAAACCACCGAGTAATGTCTCCCTTCTCGATTTTAAGCACACTGGTGTCAGACAAGTTGAACTGGCCATCTTCTCCTGCAGTTGCAGATGCCATTGCTGAAAACCCAACGATCCGACGAACTGGTGATGAAGATAAAGAGGGTTTCAAAATGTTTTGGGAAGGAGTAGGGTTTCTACTGAATATTCTGTGAGAAGTGGGGTTTGGGTAGGAGGAAACACTAGCAAAACTAGTATTGGAACAAGTAGCAGCGGTTAAATGCGGATGAAATGGTGGGAGCCTGATTCCTCTGCTACCTCTAGAGAGAATCGAACTGCCTACGCTACTATCATCTATTTTTATTTATTTATATTTGGCTGATAAGCGATGGTAAGAGTTGTTGGATATTGTATCCCATTTTTTTTTTTTTTGAAATCTATAGCTCTGGATGGATTATTTTTGAATTTACGATATTTTTTATAGTAACTTTTAAGGTTGTATAGCTTTTAATTTGACCTCATCAAAAATTTAAAAAAATGAGGGCAAAATGATTTTAATCTGACCTCGTAAAAAATTATTAAAAAAACATGAAAGTCAATCGCTTTCTCTCCGACCTCAATAAAAAATTAAAAAAAAATTAAAATCGGTGTACTTACAATTCCACCTCATGAGGAATCTGGCAGGGATGCAGGCGGGGCAGAGGTGCAAGCGGGGCAGTGTGTGGCAGTGCTGAAAACCCGGTTTCACGCATGCACACACATGCACACACAGCTCTACTCAAACAAGACCGGTCATACTGAAAATTGAAAGACGAGTCTTTGAAAAAGCAGGTTTAAATCATGATAAAAATTTGAAAAACGGGGCAGTGTTAAGGCTGAAAAAATTGGGTTCATGCATGGCACGGGTAAGGGGTGCATACTTTTAATTATTTTTCGGGAATAGGGTTGATTTATATTGATTAGGTGGTAGGGTGGTGGGTTGAATAGTTGAAGTTTGAATTTTGAGTTGTTAAATAGGGGTTGAAGGTAATGAATTGTAGAAGAAAATTTGTGAAGAAATTGATTGAAGAAGTAGAAGAAAGAAAATGTTTGGGGAAAATAGAGTAAGTTTTCAAGTTTTCAAGGTTTATATACTTTGTTTTTAAATTTAGTTCGAATATTTTTTTGTTAAATTGTAAACTAGTAAGTTGTCTTATTTTTTCATTATGAATATTTTTACGATTAGATTAGATTTAGTGGTAATTGTGTTTACTAATATTTTTTTACTTGTCTTCTACGTAGCTTTGTTAGAAGGATGACTTATTCAAATCTTATGCCGAGATTACAAAATCAACACGTCTCTAGTGTTGCGGTTGATGATATGGTAATTTTTTTTAAAAGAAGCTAATTTGAGATTAGTAATATTTTATTCTCTTATTTCTTATTATTAAGAAATTTTTTAATTTAATGCAGGCAACCGAGGAAACCTTCAAACATCATCTAAGCATGGGTAGTAATGACTCACACCCCGAGACGGTTGAATGGCTGCAAGATGCGGGATTCTATCATGCCACATTTATTCGTGGCTACAAGCTGATTCCCGATTTAATTACCGCACTAATTGAGCGCTAGAGACCGAAGACTCATACATTTCACATGCCGTGTGGAGAATGTACCGTTACGCTCAAAGACGTGGTGATGCTAATCGGGGTCCCGGTAAACGGGAGTCCTTTGGTTAAGAAGACGAAGGATTCAGCTGTAAAGCTTTGCTATGATTACCTCAACAAGGTTCCAACTAGAACCGATGTAAGAGAATCTTGTATTAAATTGAGCTGGTTGCAAAAAGAATTCAAGCTCGGGCGCAATAATGCACCGCAAGATATTTGTTGCACAAGTCGAGCCTATATTTTACAACTCATTGAGGGATACTGATGTCGAATAAATCTGGCAATCTTGTTCACACACGGTATCTACCATATCTGTCATTGTCTTTAGAAGGTGGTAATTATAGTTGGGGATCAACAATATTAGCGTTCTTGTACCGTGAGTTGTGCAAGGCTGCTCTATTAGATAGTAATGGTGTAAAGGCAAGGGGGTGTTGGTGGATGTTTGTTGCTATTGCAAGCTTGGGCATGAGAACGACTTTTATTTTTTACACTGGTTACTCGAAGTTCGAGAAATCTTTCTCTTGTCAGTAGGTAAATTTTTTACTTCGATTTGGAAGTTTAAGTTTACTCAATTTTAAAATATTTTTATTTTATCAAAAAATTAATCAAACGACTGTTATTTGGATGTGTATTTGTAATCATTAATTTTATCTGTGGTTTTAACCCGTTTTTTTATTTTTGTAAAATATTTGAATAATGGACTTTGGTTAATATTATGTTTCTCTATTAATGCTAAAAAATATTACTACTATTGTTAGTATAATTAATTGCTATTAATTTGTTTCAATTATATGTTATTATAATTTGAACGAAAAAACAAAACCAAAAATTATTATTATTATTTGCTTTTGTTAAAATTCTATATTACTATATTATTAATATTATATTCTTATTAGTTTATTATATTATTATTATTATATTATATTATTAAACTAGTATATTATACTATTACTATTATTAAACTAAAAACAAAAAAAATTAAACAAATATAAAGCCCAATGTTTATTTACAATCCATAGTATAATTAAAAGCCCAAAAATAATAAATGTATTATATCTGGCCCACTTGGAGCCCAAATACCCTAAAAACCCTAAGTCTGATAACACTTTCCTCTCTGCGCAGCTGCATCACAGCCATAAAAACGACCATAAAAACGTTGCTCATTGTCTCTACGCGTTCAAAAACAATTACATTTTTGAATCAAAATATAGAAATCAAACGTATCATAATGTAGTAATATATCGCTACAAATTTTCCCCTAAACAACATTATAAAATACAAATAAACAAACAATATACACATTTAAAAGAAAATGTAAAAATAAACTTACTATAAATTTCTTCAAAATTTCTTTTTCCTCTTTTCTTTTCTTCTTCTCCTTCACCCAATTTTTCCAGACTTTCTTACATATTTTACCTTTCAACTTACTTATTTAACATAAAAAACACAACACACAAAGCAATACAAATTCTTTTCCCGTTATTTACCCCTACAGACTATCTAATAAAACATTCAAAATTCAATACTCCTACACAATTTAAAATATTTTTTGATACCCCTTTCAATTTTTTTCAGTCTTACCTGAGTCTGCCATGCATGTGAAATTATATGCAGGTTGCCAGACCATTATTATTTTTGATCAGTGAGCCATTTATATTTTCAAGAATGGCAGTGCACCGTTCTAATTTTTTTCGAAATAAAGCCTGTCGGCCCTGCACATTGATGCGTCTGCCATGCCCCTGCCACAAGCATGAGGTCGGACTGCAAGCAACAAGACATCAAATTATTTTTTTATTATTTTGTTCCATGAGGTCGGATTGAAAGCAATGTGCTTTCATATTTTTTTTTATTTTTTGTTCCATGAGGTCGGATTGAAAGCTATTAGCTTTCATAATTTTTTATTATTTTTCACCATGAGGTCAGATTGAAAGCAACATGTTTTCATTTTTTAAATTTTTTGATGAGGTCGGATTGAAAGCTATCCGACCTTAAAAAACACTGTAGAAAGTGCAATAGATTCGAAAATAATTTAGGGGATGCTATATTTTCAAAATATTTTTTCAAATCACAATATTGAACTAATTTTGCCAGCGATAAGCAATGATATAAAATTGTGTAAACTAACTATTTAGTACCACATCTATGAATTTATTTTGGGGAATAATGTAAACCCAAACAATATTTTGAATTTTGAGGGACGTTGGGGTATATTTTAGAATTTATGACAAATTCTACAGTGCAAGAAGAAGTCACCACCTGCAGATGGCGATTTCCCCCTGCACTGTCAAATTCTACAGTGCAGGGGGAAGTTGCCAGTAGATTCTAAAATATCCCCTAAGGTGCCCTATTTTCCCAAATATTTAATCTATTTGGATTATTTGCCCAAAGCTGCCCATATCTATGTTTCTTTTTTTATTTTGGTGATTCGATTATTTTTCTTAATAAAGTGATACTTAATGTTATGATTTATTTTTATATTTATATTTTTGTCGTTTAAAATTAACAAAAATAATGATATTACTTGGTTTATTAACAGTATAAATTCTATTAATTTAACATCATTTTAAAATTTTAAATTAAAAGTATAAATTTGTTATTTTCCCTCTACTCCTCTTTCTTTCTTCTGGTTTCTTAGAGGCTATAATTACTTCATCAAGTTAACATAAAATAATTATCATCATTAATGTTAGGAAAGAAAATAATGATTCAGAAATACCCAGATCAGATGAGATCAGATGATAAAGTAATTAATTTTAAAATATATATTTCAAAAGAAAAGAAAAGAAAATCAACGCTAACCTAAAGATGCTTTGAAAATATTAGAAGAAACAGTTGGGTGATTTTGCTTTCGATCAACAGTCTCGTTGACAGGATTTAATTTCTCCTCTTTCTTGGAATCGAAACAAGGAAAACAACCCATTTCCTCGAAAAATCAAACGAAACCCAAAATTAATCATATATATATATATATATATATATATATATATATATATATATATATATATATATATATATACACAATCAAAACAGGGGAAAAAAGCTTGATCAACGTGCCATATCCAATTCTGTTTTCTTACAAATTTTTATCTGAAAAAAGAAATGGTCAATCTCCCGTCTCTTGCTTTACTATAACAAATAAATAAAATAGAAAGATAAAATAAATCTAAGCGAAAGTGAAAAGAAGAGAAGAATTAGAGACTTTCAAGCGTGCGAGTAATTGAGAAATTTGAAGCAATACAGAGAGGCTAAAGAAGGGAGAAAAAAAGAAGCCGGCTTTAGTCCACGGCTTCGTTTACACTTCACACATAACTTACAGCTCTCACGCTGTTTCTCAAATTATTACATGAATTCGATTCTCGCGTCATTCGTAATTTTAGTTAATAAAATTCATTTATCTTATTTTTTTATAAGTGAATCTTTACTTTTTCTCTACATGTAAAGAAAAAGTGAATAATTATTTAAAAATTAAAATGAAATAAATGAATATTATTGACTGAGATCATAAATAACGTGGTGAGTAGGGCTGTTCAAATTACCCGATCGATTGGCCTGACCCAATTATCCGACGACCCGATACAAAATAGGCAGGTACTTTTACCCGGCCCGATAACTTTTAGGAACAGGGGTCGGGCTTGGGCCCAAAATTTTCCCTTATCAAGTACCGACCCGATCAGATAATTTTAATATATACTTTTTATATTCTAAATTATATGTTTATTTTAGGTTTTTTAATATTTTTACTCCAAAGCTAAATTCAAATCCCTAAATTCTATGTTTGTATTATATACTTTTAAGTTTAATTTTTTTAAATAATTGTATTGATTTGTCAGTATGATATTTGAAGAAAGAAACACAATCGAGATTAATCTTTTTAATATATTCTTTTGGTGATAAATTTTAATATATATCTAAATATTTCACCCTTCAAAGTTAAAACTAACTCCAAACCACTAATTTTTTGTTTGGAATATGTATTATAAACTTTTAAATTTTATATGTTTAATATGTGATTTTTTAAAATTTTAAAAATAAAAAAAATTAAAAAAATATGAACCGAGTACCCATTACCCAATTATTCGGGTACCTGGATGTAGCAGGCCTAGACACGGGCCAGCAAATGAGGTACTCGGATGAATTGGGTATCCGAAAATCAGGTACCCGGCAATGAACAACCCTAATAGTTTGCTATGTCCATCTAATAAATTTTTCATTTGCACCTGGATTTGTTTGGTTTATATTAAAAAGCTGTAGATTTCCTCATCTTCTGTATTTATACAACTTTCCTTTTCCATTTAACTTCGTAGTTATTGTTGGCACCGAAATCCACATTGTTGGGTGTTGTTGAAATTGAAAGGGTAAACTACAACGAATGTTGCTCAATTATATGTAAAGTTATATTTGAGTCACTCAATTATTAAATATTATATTTGAGTCACTCAATTATTAAATATTATATTTGAGTCACTCAATTATTAAATATTATATTTGAGTCACTCAATTATTAAATATTATATTTGAGTCACTTTATTATTAAAAGTTACATTTGGGTCTCTCAATTATGGGTAATGTTATATTTGGGTCACCCAATTATTAAAGGTTACATTGGGGTCACTCAGTTGTGGGTAAGGTTATATTTGGGTCACCCTTCATATTTAGAAATATACATCAATTTAGTCATTTTCTTCTAAATCACGTGTATACTCTCGTTAACACTAGAATACTTCATTTGAAATCATTAATTAATTTAATACACAAATTGATATATATTTTTTAAATATGAAGGGTGACTCATATGTAACCTTATCCATAATTGAGTGATCCAAATGTAACCTTTAATAATTGGGTGACCCAAATGTAACATTACCCATAATTGAGTGCAGAGGTGTTCAAATGGTCGGTTTAACCGAATTAACCGACCAAACCGAATTAGTTCGATTAAACGGTCAGCCACCGAACTTTTTTCGGTCTAAACCCAAAAGAGAAAAACCAAGAAAATAAGCGCAACCGCAGAAAAGAAAAATAACACCAAGAATTTACGTGAAAAACTCAAAAGGGAAAAATCACGGGCAGAGGATGAGAACTTTCACTATGATGGAGAAAGAGATTACAACTAATTTATGATGTTATGTCTAAACCCTAGTACCTAGTATCTATTTATAGGGATAGATTCCTTGTTTACAGAGGAAACTTGCATAGAAACAAATTTTACTCAAAGTGAGTTTCCTACCTTTAATTAATATAAAGTAAACAAGATCTACTAAAAGTAGGATTCTTACTTTAAACCAAATCCCAAACGAATTTAGATCACAATTATAACAATCTCCACCTTGAGGCAAATTCCTGTCGAACAATATCTCCACCTCTTCCACGAAACCCCTTCAAGGGGTAGTCTTCAGCAATGAACACAGACCGAATCCAAGCCTTGCCCAAGCTTGGATGTGTAAGGTAATTTAGTCTTCACGTCGGTAAGATCAATATTAGTGCCAACTTTGCTCACAACTATATCACCACGAGCAATAACACGACCTCGATCATCAATGGCACTACTACCTTTCTCATTATTTATCTTTGAAGCAAATCGAACTCTCTTAAGCTTCTTAAATCCGTTATACCCACGGAATTCAAATTTACTCTTCTTTTCAAATTCGTTATGCCCACGAAATTGAACTCTTTTCTGCCTACCAAAACCGTTATGCCCACAGTTGTTATGTTCAACACAAAATCCTGTTTTACTTGATCCAGTCAAGACACATTCACTAGTAACATTGTCATTTGACACGCAGGAGGAAAAAACGGATGCATCACCTAAAATAGTTGAACCTTGCAGAACATAAAAATTGGCAGCTCTTTTGTACCCTTTCATCACAACGAGAGCGCATTTGCAAATTTTCATAGCTCCACCTTCATTGGACTATATGTACCCTTTTGAATCCAGAGTACCTAACGAAATCATATTTCTTCTTAAATCTGGAACACGCCTCACATTATCAAGTGTTCGAACAATCTCATCGAACATCTTAATATTGATTGTGCCAATACTTGTAACTTTACAAGATACATTATTTCCCAACAAGACAAAAACTGTAGATACATGTTTATACGTCGCAAACCAATCCCGATTTGGACTCATATGAAAACTACTACCAGAGTCAAGAATCCACTCATCAATTGCCATAGAGTCTTCGTCGGAAGCAACTAAAAGTTCACCATCATTATACTCATCTGTAATATCAGCTTCATCTTCACTAGAATTTTGATTCTCACATTCCTTTTTTATCTTATTCTGTAACACTCGGATTTAGTATGACCTTTATTTTTGCAGAAATAACATGTTTTACCTCGATTTGACGACTTGGACCTGCCTCTATTTTAACTACCTAAATTACGATCACCTTTTCTTCCGCGGTCTGAACTAGTCGATCCATGTACCATGAGACCCTCTGCTTGGAACTCAGAGCCAGTAAGATGTTGCATCTTGTCATGTGAATGCAAATTATCATATACCTCTTCAAGAGTAAGGGTATCACAGATGTGTAGGAGGGTGCTTCTAACAGACAAATATGAAGCGAGCAATGAGCAAAGTAAAATCAAACATAAGTCTTCCTTACTGTACTTTACCTCCATCGTTTCTAAATCTAAGACTTTCTCCTTGAAATCGGTTAGGTGGTCGTCAAGACACGAACCTTTTGCTAACTTGTGGGAGTATAGGTGTTGCTTCATGAGCAACTTGCTGGTCAAAGTTTTCTTCATGCAAATTTGTTCCAATTTTGCCCATAAGTCGACAGCTGTCTTCTTTTTGTGAACATCCTGCAAAATATTGTTTGATAAGTGCAAACAAATCTGGGAAGCAGCTTTCCTATCCTTGCGGTGCTTCTCTGTATCCGACCATTCTTTTGGCATATTATCAAACTCATCTTATGTATCATCTAAATCCATCTGAACAAGAACATCTTGAACCTTCACCTGCCATAGCGAAAACCTGACGTTGCGATCCAGCAACAGAATTTCACAGTTCACCGTCGTCGTCATCCTGAGTAACCTAAAAATCTCTGATGCCAATTTGTTATACTACCAGTACGATAATGACGCGACAAGTAAATAAGTGCAAACGCAGAAAAGAAAAATAACACCAAAAATTTACGTGAAAAAACCCAAAAGGGAAAAACTACAGGCAGAGGATGAGAACTTTCACTATGATAGAGAAAGAGATTACAACTGATTTATGATGTTCTTTCTAAACCCCTAATCCCTAGTATCTATTTATAGGGATAGATTCCTTGTTTATAGAGGAAACTTGCATAGAAACAAATTCTACTCAAATTGAGTTTCCTACCTTTAATTAATATAAAGTAAACAAGATCTACTAAAATTAGGATTCTTACTTTAAATCAAATCCCAAAAGAATTTGGATCACAATTCTAACAGTATTCATATTAAGTCCATACCCATTAAAATTTTTAAACACACTTCTAACCTAAGTGAAAAATTTAATGTTTAATCTAAAATTCTAATGTTTTTATCTATGTTTAGATATTGTTTAAATTAAATACAAATGATCTTTGTGAACTAAGAAATATTTCCAAGGATTTTTATTGTATAATATTTTGATCAGAGAAATTGATAAATTTCGGTTAATTCAAAAACTGACCAAATTAACCAAAATTTATTCGGTTCGGTTAATGTTTTTTTAAAAAAGTTCAATTCGGTTAACGGTTAAATATTTAAAATTTTGGTTAGTTCGGTTTTGGGTAATTCAGTTCGGCCACCTACCGAATTAACCGTTTGAACACCCCTAATTGAGTGACCCAAATGTGACTTTTGAAAATTGAGTGACCTAATTATTACTTTACTCATAATTGAGTGACCTTCATTGTAGTTTACCCAAATTGAAAGAAAATTACTCATTCAAAGAAGGGTAAACTACAACGGATTTTACTCAATTATGAGTAAAGCTATATTTGGGTCACCCAATTATTAAAAGTTACATTTGGGTCACTCAGTTAATATTATGGTTACATTTGGGTCACTCAAATAATATTATGGTTACATTTGGGGTTAAATGTTGTCTTTTAATAAGGTATAATGATAGTTTTAATCCTCAAAGCTTTTATATTCTATCAATTTAGTCAAAATTCAAAAAAAATCAATAAATTCAACTCTTCATATTAAAAATATATCAATTTGGTCATTTTTATTATAAAAGAGATTTCTTAAGTTCTCTGCAAGTTTATACTTTCATTAAAAAGTATAATTTTTCAATAGTTTTTTTTTTATTATAAAACAAACTTGCAGAAACTTAAAATTTTGTTTTATAATAAAAATTCAATAACTTACGTGGTAGTAGTAACTAACACCCAGATTTTTGTATAAAAGTACGTGACAATAGTAACGAAAACTTGAAGGTTTTCTGTAATGCCCCGAATTTGGGCCTAGAAGTTAGCTAGATAGGTTAGACGGTTCGGGTGAACCAGATTGGTCAATTCGATCTAGTTTTGGGAATTAATTCGTAATTATTATTTTAAGGGTTTTGGTAAACTTAATTTAATAAAATAAGTTTGAATTAAATGATATTTTGGTTTGGTGACTAAAGTGTAAAGTTTTCAAAATTGTTTTGGTGACTAAATTGTAAAAGGGTCAAAACATAGAATCTTTAAGGAGCTAATTTACCAATTTCTTTAATCAGACTTTTCCATTAATTTAGGCTATTTTTAAATGGTTTTAAAGTGTTTATTAAATGAAAATAAAATAAATTTAATTAAAAAGATTTTTAAAAGATGATTTATTTTTCTCACGTAACCACTTTTGTTCTCAACTTTTCTCTCGATTTTCCTAGTGGCCAAACTACCTATTTTGCTCTAAAATGATCAAGAATCAACTTTTTCTTATTCCATTTTGATTTCTCAATTGATTTCTTTGATTTTTACATCAAACCTGACTTGTTTTCTTAGAAATTTCACTCAAATCATGCCAATTAAGGGAGAAGCCACCATTAGAGGTGATTTTCGTTTCTCTCCTCTAATCAAAGGTTCTTTACTGAAATTTCTAAGTTATTGATCATTTACAATTGATTTTTTATATGTGTTGATTAATCAATTAAGATTAAAAGGTTTAAAGTTAATTTTAATAAGGAATTTGGTAGATCTTTGTTATAGATCTGATTTGTGGTGGTTTTAATCAATTTATATCACATCTAAGATATGTTTTAATTTTTTGAGAAAAGGTTTATAAAAGAAATCCCGAAACTAATTGAATTGCTAATTTTCTAGGTTGTGAATAGTTAGATTTTGAGGTGATTAGGGTGTTAGAAGGTTACTGGAGGTATAAGTTGAAGTTGGAAGTGTTTTTAGATGCTAATTGATGTTGATTGGATGTTTAAATCATTGGTTTATGGCCGAGCTTTGTTTAGGTTGTGTTTGATGATGTTTTCGATTGGTTTAAGGAGGCATTTATGGTTTTTGGTGAGGCGATGTTGAGAATTGAAGTTGCTAGAATTAAGAATGCATAATGATGCATCAATCTTCTGTTATTGTGTGGATAAAACATGGGAGATTGTTCTTGCAGTGAGTGGTGAAGTTTCGGTAGCTTTGGACGTTTGATTTTGCATCAGCAAGTGGAGCTTAGTGTTGTCGGAGAGTGAAAACGAGATTTACAGCTTTGTAAAGGTTTGAAAGTGATTTTGGGAGTTTAGATTAAGCTTGAAATGCTTGTCTAAGCTCAGAAGTAAGTATTATATGATTTTGCTCTCAATTTTGTTTTGGCAAAGTTGATTTTCTCATGCCTACGTTTATACTTTGATATCTACTGTTATATGCATGTTTGGAAATGGATTATGATACAAATGATCTTATATTGATGATATTTGAGCATGGTAAATGATGTTTGAAAAGTATTTCAACGATATGTAAATGCATGGTTTGTTGTGTAGACTCTCTAGGTAAGATGCTGGCAAAAATGGCAAAAGGTATGAGTTGGAAAAGTATGAAAACAATGCCAAAACGAGTCTTTGTGTGCAAGTATACACGGTCTGCAAGTAATACAGCTGGTAAGCTGAGTATCGATCCCACAGAGATTAACTTGGAATTCAATTGCCTTGATTGTTACTTGCCTTAAGAAAAAGTTGATTTGATTTGCAATTGGTTTTGGAAAATAATTAAAAAGAAAATAAATAAGTGAAAGTAAAGTAAGACGTTGGCAAGGAAGGTATTTTAATGAATGATGAGCGTTGGCAAGGAATGCCTCGTTTTTACGCTATTTATGTCGTGCCAGCCTTTAATAACAATCTATCTTGGCATTGCTTGCCGAGCAGATTCAAAGTTAGCAAAGCCTCTCTCGATGGTCATTGACCTAAATTGATTATGTAAAATCCCCTATATCTCTATAGTGTTTGTTTTTAAATAAACCAATTTGATTAAGATCCAATCTATACTCCTAAGGGGTAGATTTCACTCCCGGAGTAAGTTCATCTACTTGAACGACTTCTCTCGAAGCTTCTCTTCTTAGTATTCAACAACTTATTCATTGCCACCCCAAGTCTGTTAAGATATTGAGGCACAATAGGCCAACAGTGCCAGCTCTCGCTTGGCATAGTATTTAGGAAATATTAAAGTATGCTGAATAATGAAAACATTGCCAAGGCAGATTTATTATTAAAAACTAAAACATAAAAATAGTGTTCAACGCAAACATCCCCCACCAACTATTAAATTAGTTCATGGTGAGGGATTTAACCAACAACCCACAAACGTTTTCGTAATACATCATCATTAAAAACAAAATAAAATAGCTTGAAAGAGAGAATGGGCTATAAGGGGTCTCTCGATGTAGCCCTTCAAAATCCAGGCTTCTCGGCCAAGTTGGTCAAACCATCATTCCAAGGTGCAGCCGGTTGTCAATCGTTGCACACCAACTCCTCACGATCCAATATTCTTCGCCCCCCAAAGTCTAGCTTGGTTGGTGTTTAAATAGGCATGCGGGAAAGGGATATGACGAGCTCCTCATTTGAATTTTGAATTTCAACTGCCCAAGGGATAAGAGATTATCATCTTATCCAAATTTGAATGAGAGTTTATCAGGCTAGGGCTGACGTCATACTACCGATGCTGCCTTGGCGTCCAAGCTTGGCATGAATCTGCCAACAAGTCTTAGCACCACCTTATCTGCTATTTTTTCGAAGATTAATCCAATTGCTATCTTTTCGGAGCCTGGTCATGTCCTATTTTTTGGGGTCCAATAGCCTCTTGGCATGACATCAAGTTCACTTCTCTTCCAACCGGTGCTTGGCATTGCTTGGTCCATCTGTGCCAACAACATTCAGCATTCTCTCTGGCGCTCCTTCCTGTGTTGCTTTTATGGGCCAAATCCTATGCCAAACCTGCAAAATTGCCAACAAAACAACCTTTTACACTGGAATAGACAGAATTCTAAACTCTTTATGCAAATGCACGGTTTTAATATCTTAATGCAACTAAATGCACTTAAAAACAAGCAAAAACATTGTAAGATTGACATTAAAAACAGTACTTTTGGAGAGGTAACATGTTGCATTGGAGATTGGTTTAAATGTTGTATATGAAAAATAGTGAGGTATCATGTTTAATATGGAATATATTGGCAAGTGACAATGATTAAATGTTATCGGATATAGTTGGCATGCCATAGGTTTTAAACTGCACTATAATAAGTCACCTCATGTGTGTCGAGGGGTTGTGATTGTACCGTTTTCTCTACCATGGGAACCGTAATGGTCGAGAGTTTAATTATGCCGTATTTTCCTATTAGTGGATTACGTATCACAATGGTCGAGGGGTTAAATGTGCCGTATGCTCCCATTGTAGATATTATACATTATAACCATTGAGGGGTTAAATGTATCGTATGCTCCGGTTATGGATGTATGTTAAGTGGTCTAAGGAACCACTTGTGAAATTCGTGTATCCAATGTGTTTTGAATAAATAAAAGGTTTTGCTTTTGGGTCATTTTAATGTCAATATATGAATTAATGTATCATGATGTATGAATTATGTTTTGTATAATGTGATTTATACATGTTTTGCTCTTTAAGCTTTGCTATTGGATGAATAAGCATGTGAAGGCTTAAATTGGGGTTTTTGCATATGGAATTATGTGTGAGATCCATGATACATGTTTTGCATATTGTTTAATATGCATGTTTTGGAAAAAAGTAAAAAAAGAGCATGACATGTTTTAGCATGATGTTACAAAGTGGTTTGATTCAAATGGTTTAAATGCATTAATGAGTGTTTTTAGAGTATTCTTCACTAGGCATTAAATGCTTATGTTCTCCCTTCTCATCAATGCATGAAAGTAAGCTTTTGGGGCAGCAAGCAAGCAAGGAGGAATCCAAGAATCAAATTACTTCAAGTATGGTTTTAATAAATAAACTTATAGTAATAAAAGGGCAATGTGACCAAGTTGTAATTGGGAGGGTTGTTTGTTTACTCCCGGCTTTGGACATGTTTCATTTGGTATTTTGGACTTGGTTATATTTTGACTTAAATTCTAATTGGTAATTAAGTTGGGTTTTATTGTAATTCTAGTGGTTGAAGATTACTTGGTAATTAATATTTACTTTAATGAGTAAATATCTATTTTAGGTAGAAGATCTTATTGAATAAGGTTTCTTGGTGACCAAGTATTTGGGTCTATAAATATAGACTAGGTTTAACATTTTGAATTATGGGAGAATGAGAGAACAAGAGAAGGGGAATTACTCTGGAGATATGTAACCACTTTTAGGTTTTCTACAACTATTGTGCCTACATTGTAGAGATGTGTATTGTAAGGATGTTGGAAAGAGTGTTTTGGTTCCACCGGGTCATGGGATTTGTACACCGGGTTTTGGGATTATATGGGTTATCATATATTTGTACTCTTCGAGTTTTCTACGTTATTAGTGGATTGTTCGTTTCTCTCGTCCGTGGAGGTAGGCTATGCTGAACCACGTTAAATCTTGTCTAATGTTCATATCTTAGTCTATATCGTTATCGCTTTGGTTATTTTGCCACATACCAAATTCCTAACAAATGGTATCATGAGCTATGGTTCGAGCTGCGCGATTGTGGAGGAATTTTTTCTGCGGATTTTACGGTGCGATGTTGGAGACATGCTAGAGGAGTATTGCTGCAACGAGCTTTTCAGTTGCAGGGGGAGTAATTATCATAATTTAACGGTGCTTCAACGGATACTACGTAAGAATTTGAGTTGTTGAAGACTTGGCGGCGGTGCTTCAACGAATATTTGGCTTACGTAAAAATTAAAGCTGTTGAAGACTTGAAGACCAATGCTCGAATATAATTTGTGTCAATGGGGAGATTTTTTATATTTTGACTCAAATTCTAATTGGCAATTAAGTTGGGTTTTATTGTAATTCTAGTGGTTGAAGATTACTTGGTAATTAGTATTTACTTTAATAAGTAAATATCTATTTTAGGTAGGAGATCTTATTGAATAAGGTTTCTTGGTGACCAAGTATTTGGGTCTATAAATATAGACTAGGTTTAACCTTTTGAATTATGAGATAATGAGAGAACAAGAGAAGGGAAATTACTCTGGAGAGATGTAACCACTTTTAGGTTCTCTACAACTATTGTGCCTACGTTGTAGAAATGTGTATTGTAAGGATATTAGGAAGAGTGTTTTGGTTCCACCGAGTCATGGGATTTGTACACCGGGTTTTGGGATTACATGGGTTATCCTGTATTTGTACTCTTCAGGTTCTCTACGTTATTAGTGGATTATTCGTTTCTCTCGTTCGTGAAGGTAGGCTATGCTGAACCACGTTAAATCTTGTCTTCTGTGCATGTCTTGGTCTATGTTGTTATCGCTTTGGCTATTTTACCGCATACCAAATTCCTAACAGACTTGTATGAGGATATATGGTTTGATTTGAGGGTTGGGATGAGAATTGCGTGCTTGGGTAGAGACCATGCCTATATGATCTTTTAATTGATTTGTTATGGATTGAATGTTCTTCTAGCTTGCTTAATTGGTTGTGGAAATGATGTTAGACATGTTATATGATGTTTGAAGCAAGTTAGATTGAGCCTGAGTGTCATTTGTTTGGCCAAGAAGTCATTACAGACCCAGTTGTACCGATACGATTTCTTTGAGGATCGGTGCACGAGATCTGAAACGACTCAATTTGAGAAAAATAACAAAGAGGTATCGATACAAGTAGCCACCGTATCGGTACGCTCTTGAGGAAATTGCCCAAGGATTGGTACACAGGTTACCGTATCGGTATGGGTTTTAGCTACCGGAATCCTTGGTTTTGAAATATAGCAATGAGCATCGATACTCGACCAAGCGTACTAATATGCGTAAGACAAATGGACTTGTATCGATACTGGGTAAGCCTATATCGGTACGGGGTTAGTTATTTCTGGTAATTTCATGTTGTGTTTTGGATTCTTTGTAAAATGGTCATTGTTTTTGTAATGTTCAATTAATGATGATTTTGTGATCCAATTTTGACACAAATTCACACAGTGGCATGTAATGAATCTAATTAAATGATGGTAATGGCAATTTTTAATTTGCTTCTTTAATTTATAGAATTTATGTTTTGGTCCTTAATATCTTAATTCTTGCGATTTGAATGCTTGTTCATCTTCCGCTATGGTTTGTCACACCTTAGGGTTAAATAAGCATCTAGGCAAGATAAAAAGAAAACAAATTGGACCATTTTAGGTTATTAGTTCGGGTTTGCTTTGGTAAACCTAATGTGACGACTTTGATTCGGTCATGGCGACTAAGCCGGGTCAAGGGGATACATTTTCATTAATTAAGAAAAATGACTAAATTGATATTTTTTTTAAATATGAGTGGTGATCCAAATGTAACCTTATCCATAGTTTAGTGACCCAAATGTAACGTTACCCATAATTGAAAGATCCATTTTGTAGTTTACCCTTCAAAGTAGAAGAAAAATGAGAAATATGTTTGGATAAATTACCTATATCATCACTGAACTTTACTCTCAAACCTATTTTGGTCACTAAAGTTTCAAAACGTTTAATTTACTTACTGAAGTTTAGACATTGAACTTTTTGGTCACTCATTCGTTAAATGTTTTGACGATGTCTATTTATCGGCGAACGAAGGAACATCTCCAAGTTCCGAATAGTGAAAAACTTTATTGGTACGAGATAAGCAACATACTAAGAAATGGGCTTCATCCGACGGTAGAGAGGGAGATCGATGAGAGAAACTAGAAGGTTTTTGGCCGATTCATGAACTTCGGAGCACTTTTCGACAAAAAATGAGGTCGAATTTAGACTCAATGGGGGGTGAGACGAAGATACCGTTGAAATTTGGGACTGAACGACCATCATCTATGACTAGTTTAGGGTTTAAGAGTGACCAAAGACATTCAATGTCTAAACTTCAGTGAGTAAATTGAATGTTTTTAAACTTCAGTGACCAAAATATGTTTAAGAGTAAAGTTCAGTGATGCTCTGCATAATTTACCCAATATGTTTTGAGGGGAAGAAGACTAAAAAATGAGAAATTCACACCTTTAATCCAAAAATTTAAATGATGGTTAAATTGATATGATTTTAGATTAAATTAATAGATTGTATAAGTTTTTGAACTAAAACTGTTATTAAACCAAAGTACATCACTATTTCTGTTAATTTTAAATGGCGGAGGTACCAAAATAGAAAAGAAACATAACCTTAGGTACCATTTTACCAAAAAAAATTAGTTGGGTACACAAATTGAAACACGAGCATACGTGGAGTACTAAATAAGCAATTTACCCTATAAAATTTTGTAATCAACAAAAAAAAACATCAAAAATAGTTATAAGCCGATGGCCTTTAACATGTAAGATCAATATTTTCTTTTTTAAATATATTTGTTGATTACATGATAGTATTTGTTTATATTTTTTTTAATCTTTTGATAAAGTGTACAGATCTTGTACAAACAAATGCTTATTCGAGTTTATCGAAATAAATATTATCTTCTTTTTTCACTAAAGTCATTTGTTAGGTTGTAATATATATATATATATATATATATATATATATATATATATATATATATATATATATATATATATATATATATATATATATATTGAATGAAAAGAAATGAATTCATTTCTAGAAAATACACAATGACCCTGCCGAACCAGAATAAGGTTAAAACATCAAAAATAAAATTTACTAAAATGTAACGATATTCGTTGTTTAGAATGATTCTAAATACAGATACATTTTTTTGAAAGGGAAATATACACACGTACTGTTTATTGAAATAATTTTTTATAACTATTAATATTCGATTTATTGACTGATTAATTCGGATCAAATATTATAGTGATTTATTGGATAGTTATTCTTCCAATCCAATAACATATTATTGATAAATAAAATATTTTTTTATTTTGTTTACCATTCCAGTTATGTCTTTCTTCAAATTGTAAAAAAAGAGCATTTACTTTTTCTTATCACAAAAGGCCTAATCTTCATAAAACATTTTATTATTTTTTCTCAACATATGAGACAAGGATTCTAAGAGAAATTCAACTTTAATCTTATTGCTAACCTTTAAACGATGTTTATTGTCTTAAAATAATTGCTCAAATATTTTAGAAAGTATTAAAATTTAGGTAAACTATATAAACAACCACTAAACTTTTAGGGCGATTTTATTTTTTTATTGAATTTTTAAATTTTTTATTGGGGCCATCCAACTTTTATTTCGCCTTCATTTGGTCTCTCTCATTACCTTCTGTTAGAAAATAATAATGTGACCCGTTAATTTTCATTTGTTTGATTAAAATAATATTATTTAATACATTTGTAACTAATTAAAAACAAAAACATTCCCCACCAAAAAAAATTAAAACGACGCCACATTAGTATGGGAAGGGTTTAAAGGGTTACGCTTCTTGATTATACCTTCATTTACATTCACTAAACCTTAAATCAAACCTCTGAATCACCTCTAATTATACTTCTTGATCATCTAAATCATCAATTTAAAAGATGTAATTAAAGCTTCAAAACAACCGACAACCTATAAATTCATGAAGCTCACACATGTTTTTTCCATGATTTTTGTTTCAACTTTTCTATAACCAACCTTTTAATTCTAACTTCATTCTTAATACAAATTCAACCTAAAAAGAGGTTTCAAACCAATTAAATAGCTCCTAATTGAGTTTCACTATTAAAACTCCAAAAACAAGCTCAAGCTTGAAGAAGACATTGATATTTAAAAAATGTGAGTTAAAAAATTAGTTTAAAAGTTTGAATAAGTTGAAAAGCATTCTAGAAAACTCTACTTTCATCAACTAAAATGAATGTTTGTACAAATACTCGTTCAAAAAGGAGAAGAAAAAACAAGAAAAAACTTTCAAAGTTTTTGTGAGAGTATAGTAAAAAAATTAAAAAAATTTAAGATATAAAAATGATTTGGATAAGGAATCTACTTAAAAAACCCCATTAAAATATTAAGTATCAAATTAAAAAAAATAAAAAGTGCTCAACCTTATTCTTAATAATTTTAAATACTTTCTTAAATCTTTTCTAAAATTTCCTTTGAAAATTCCCCACCCACTCAACTCAACTCAACTCAATTCAATTCAATGTCCCCGCCTATTTGTTCCCTTGAAAGTTTTCCTGTCATTTTACTTCCTCCTCCCGTCCCTGACCCAAGCCTCCCCTTGCCTTAAAGTTTCCGGCAGATCAGGGAATCAAACAACTGAACCTGAACATTGATTTTTTACTATAGTCCTGTGAGAGATTTTGAGCTATCTGCTCTCTGCCTCTGCTATATTCGATTTTCTGTTTTCCATCTGTATTTGAGTTGTCCGCTGCTAATAATGTGACTCGCACCGCTATTGAGGTCTTTAGCGGTGGTATACGGCGTCGCTACCGTGAAATAGTGGCCGGGACACTGCCAAGCCGCTGCTATTTAAGTGTGTTTTGTCTATTAATTATTACCTCTATAAAACAGATCTATTGATTATGTTTATGTTGTTATTTCACTATATGTTTGTCCCCAGAAGCAAAAATTAAACAAGGGTTAAAGTGGAAGATATGGTGGTTGCAACCTTACTGTCTCCATGCAATTCAACTTTAGCCTTTGGTTTTTCGGGCGTCAGAAACAGGATTCTGAATCAACATGCCAATGGATGTTTTCATTTTCATCAAAACAAAAGGTTACCTCGTAAGTCTCTTGTGTTAAATGCAACTGAAGGTTCTGCCGAGTCCAGCAAGTCTGAAGAAAGTCTCCCTTCTTGGGCGAGACCCGATTCGGACGAACCTCCTCCTTGGGCTCAAGATGAAGGAAGGAAGGGTTCCACAGCACAACAAAGTTTTGAGGTTCCCTTCTTTGTTTACTTACTTGCCTCGGCGATAACTGCCATTGCTGAGGTATGTTTCGTATTCTTACTCTGTAATGGTTTGAGACCCTTTGAATTAAGATGGCTAAATCTTTATCTCTTTACCCTGCAGATTGGTTCTATTTTCGAGTATATCAACCAAAGGCCTGTTTTTGGAGTTTTGAATTCAGACAGCATTTTCTATGCGCCCCTGCTTGGTTTCTTTGCATTTACTGGAATCCCCACTTCGGTGAGTTCCCCCTACCTCATTTGAGATCAACATTTTGAATGAGGAATTGTAATTCATTTTGGTTTTAGGAGTTGAATTAAAAGAAAAGGTGATTTAGGAACTGCTACATGTTGTTGTAATTGTAAGTCTACCATTAAACCACCAATTCTTTATACTTCATTCATTCGAGTAGAACATTGAACATCTAAATCTTCTCGATCCCACAGCCTTTAAGAATACCAATATGCGGTCATCTGAATTCATGATTACGTGGCCTCGGACTACCACATGTTAGTCAACAATTTGTTGCTAAGTGCATTGTGTTCGTTTACAGTCGAATATAATCCGTTATATTTGTTGTGTCATCTAATAAAGTCCTATTTATGGTCGTCTTTTTCTCATACCAATATTTTGATTAGTTTGGAAGAATGAAGCATTTCACTGCGAATAAATTAAAACCTGATGCATGCAACTCGGATGAGTCCAACGGGCTAATATGTTAGTGTTGTAACCTAGTAGAGCTTTCATTGATTTTGGTGACAAACCCCATTTTCAAAGCGATTGATTAAAATATACTAATGGAATGTATGGATCGAAATTTATCAACTCAGACTCAGTCTAACCAATTGTTATGATAATCTGATTTTGAATATTCAGGCATTTCTTTGGTTCAAATCTGTTCAAGTTGCAAACAAGGAAGCTGAGGAACAAGATAGGAGGGACGGCTTTTTGTAAAGTCGAATGGCCAAAGTTGCCATTGCCACTGTAATTTACTCACCATCTAGAATTATTCTCTCTGGAAAATGAGTGCCTTCAAAGGAGTCGTGTTTCTTTGAGGTAAGTAAGCCTGCAATTGTTATTTGTTATTACTATCGGTTGACATACAAGTCATATTGCCTAGTTGATCCTATCTGTTTCTCTTTTGCAAATAGTATGAAATGGAAAAAAGGTAGCATTTGCTAAATTGTTCGGAAGGTTGGCATTAGAATAAACTTCAGGTATCAATTTTGTGAAAACGTTTTAAAATTCCGTCGTTACTCTGTCCATGTTTTCCACGATTTGTTTTTTTATATAGAAAACCAAATTCGGTACCGAGTCCCAAGATATTGGTTGGCTCTAGCCATATTCTTAAATGGTTATGCTAGAGTCAATTCACGTTCTTCCATAACTAGTAAAATTAAACAAACAAATGAATGAAAAGGAACCACCAATTTGGGATCTATAAACAACACATTAAACTATAAAGTTTGGAATTAAGTGAAGAAATATTCATTCATGATTACCGATGATGTATATTGGGATACCGGACGGAGAGTCGGAAATGATGGTGGTACGAAACCTAAACATGATTATGGGTTGTGTTTTGAGACTTAAAACTATAGCTCACACAACCCTTCAATGAAAGAAAAAATACATGTAAGCCTAGCGGGTGCCAAATAAACCACCTCAGCAATAAACAGCCACTTGGGACCGAACCTCTCTTAAGCGCTAACAATGGCTATTACATGCTGAAACTCTTAAAACTGACTACCCTCGAATGTTTGTCCGAATTGCCAATTCCCCGGGACCACATTGCTGCTTGTAAAAGTCTTGCCATTGCTTGTGGTGATTTGGAACGACAGGCTTTGGCCGTTGAGGTAGGTGTTGCTCTGCCAGTTTTGGCCCCAGTTCCTTGACATTGCTTGCCATCCAGTTTTAGAGCCCTTGATCGACACTGAATGGACATCTCCGGCACCACCAACGTTTGTGATTAGGACCAAGTTGAAGTAAGAGTGGCCATTGATTGTGAACCTGATTCCTCCTTTCTTCATACAGGGGACTCTGTTTTTTTTTAATCACATAAATATACTATGAGATGAGCTCAATCAATATTTTACTACACAACATAGCTAGTCTCATTAAACTTTACCTTCTAAATGAAATGGGGACGATTCCAGCGTGGTATTGAGCTATTTTCAAGAAGGCCGGCTCGGCCATGTCGAAGTGTTGGAGAGGAGGATTGCACCAACCACCATTGTTATTGGACAAAGCAAAATTAGGGGGGCAGAAGTTGGTTGCTGTCACGGTAATGGTTCCAGGAAGACACCATTTGGGGTCACCGGCACACCTCATTTCATAGCAGGAACCACAGCTCAAGCCATTGTTGAACAATGCAGTGCTAAGTGCTGCAGTGTTAGTCCCATAGCCTTGGCCATATAAGTTGCCATATCCACAAGCACCTCCTGAGGATGAGAAACTGTCAGCCAAAATAAAACTTGAATGTTACATATACAGACCATTTAAACTTACCCATTGTACCAGAAGCGACACTGCCACCATAGAATGTTGCATGTCCACCTTGCCATCCTCCTCCGTAATCGCAAAAGGCTCCTCGCAGGCAGAAACCGAAGACAAAGAGCATAAGGGCAGCCACAGAAAAGGATGACTTTGGCATTGTGAAGAAACAGTAACAGAAAGCGGGTGGTGTGTTTAATGCTAGATGGCTTGTGACATGGGATGGGAGAAAGGGGTTTATATAAGAATTAAAGGGAAAACGTTTTGGGGAGCGGTGCGATGCAATGCAATGCGATGCGATGTTGACTTGGAGTAGAAAGGAAACCTTGAAACGCAAGGGCCATGAAAGTATATTTTGAGGGTTTTTTTTTACAAGGATCAAAGTCTGCACATGCAATTGTTTTCGGTGAGACCGTGAGATCACCAACCGCACATGCAAGTCTTCCCCCCTTTCTGTTGCTATCTTATCTTGTTAAGCAGAGATGGTCATGGTAGTGCAATTTTACAATATGATATTAGTTATTTTTTTTATCATATATTAGTTATTGTAATTAATTATGATTTTCTAGTGAAATGTGCAGCTTGTTAGGCCAACAATATTATTATTATTATTATTATTATTATTATTATTATTATTATTATTATTTACTTAGCAATGCTCTGCATGAAAGAATATAGTTCACGGAAATTTGGGGAAATCTTTATATGATATTAGACGAGGTATTTTAAGTAAAAGTGTGTTCGAATTTTGATAATGTGAATATAGAAAATTAGATTGAAAAAGTCATTTTATAATGGACTTCAACAATACTTAATTTTAGATTACTCGATCAGTTAGTTAGAACCAATGATTAGATTAAGAAATAATAATAAATTAAATTAAAAATACACTAACACAACATTATTTTACAATCCAGGGTAGGCTGTAAATGAGATGAGACAGATCGTGAGCTATTCGAGTCTGACTCGGTCAAAGCTCGACTCGATTGGACTCGAGCTCGAACTCGGCTCGAGTTCTTAACGAGCCAAGCCGAGCTACTTGATATCCGACTCGAAAAGATCGCGAGCTACTCGAAAATATAATATACTAAATTTTTTATTTTTTAAATTTAAAATCTAAATCCCTAAACATAAAACCCTAAAACATAAGTTCTAAACCCTAAAATCTAAATCCTAAATAAACCCAACAACCTAAACCTCTAAACCCTAAACTAACACCCTAAACCCTAAATTAACAAGCTTGAGTTTACACAACTTGCGTATCAAAGTTCTTTTTTCTAATAGGGCTTTAAATGGGACGCGACAGATGTCACGGGCCGCGAACCAAGGCCCGAGTCATTGGCACCACGGGGTGCACACCATGGTTCCCAAGAGGTTCTGTTAGAGATTTTGGGCCCAAAGAGACAACCAAACTTAGCCCGATCCGTGGGAGATTCTAGAAGGCATATCCATCCACTTTGACCTATGTAAACTTGCCTTGTATACATAGGATTTGTTACCATAGATAGATGAGAATATTCCCAGGATTGTACCATTGTGGTTGGTGGGCTTTGATCTTAGCTGTCGATGTAAATTTGTATAGACCGTCGGATTAGGGGGAACTCAACTATAAATAGAGGCATTCTCCTCCTCATTTCATGTCTCCAAGTTTCCAAGGAATAAAGGCATTTACTCTAAATCCTCTGAGTGTTCTTATGTTCTTTTCTTTGTTCTTGAGCGTTCTTTCGAAGTTCTTCTTCGCTCATCTCGTTTGAACCGATTTCGCATAAAACGCTTTGCGTTTGTCGGTGCTTGGGAAGTTTGATATTCCGAGAGGGTTGAAAAGGCTTACTTAGGCGTTTGTCTTGAGTCACATCGCCTAAGGCCGCACGGTGGGCTGGTTGGAACTCTAGCCACGTGACAGTTGGTATCAGAGCCTTGTTCGAGCGACGTGAGCTAGTTCGAGACACGAAGCATTGAGTTGAGATGGCACCAAAGAAGGGGGTGAATGCTGCTGCGAGCCAGAAGGGTGTGGAGACCTAGGCTGACAAAGGAAGTCGAGCAAACTCGAGGGACAAGTTGTCGGCGCTCGAGGAGAGGGTCACCAGGCTTGAGGGATTGATGAAGGATTCTGCGGAGTGACTCGACGTAGTGGATACACGGCTCGAGGAGCTGGATGACCAGAGTGATCAGTCAGAGGGAAAGAGAGATGCTCTCGAAGCCATGTTGAAGGATTAAGGGTGGAAATGGTGGATCTGAAGGCGGAAGTGATGGTTTATCAGGCGGCCATGCGGAACGTTGTGTTAACCACGACGACACCTAGACCAATGAAGGACATTCCAAAGCCAAAAGAGTTCAAGGGGAACTGGTCGGTGAAAGATGTTGAGAACTTCATTTGGTGCATGGAACAGTACTTCCAGGCAATGAGCATCACAGACGATGCCGAGAAGGTAAATACTGCTGTTGTTTACTTGACTGACGTTGCTTTGTTATGGTGGCGACGTAGGTGCCTTGATGAGAATAGTGGGGCACGGGCGTTGGAACATGGGAGGAGTTCCAAGCGGAGTTCAAGCAGTAGTTTTGCCCGAGTAACACGTAGAAAGAAGCCATGACCAAGTTTAGGAGGCTTCGACACGATGGATCCAATGCGGATTACATCCAGGAGTTTAGTGAGCTACAACTCCTTATCCCCGGCTTGTGTGAGAAGGATGCACTTTTCACGTTTATGGATGGATTGAAGCCATAGGCCATAACCGAGTTAGAGCGGAGGGATGTGCAGAAACTTTCCAAAGCCCTAGCAATTGCGGAGTCCTTGACCGATTATAGTGCTTACAAGTCCATGGAGTCCAAGTCTTCCAAGCCCCATGGCAAGGGTATTGGTGGGAAAGACGAGGATGTGTCCGGAGATAGCAGCGATAATGGCAAGGAGAGGCCATCGGCTAAGACAAACTGGTATGTGAAACCAGATGATCGGAAGGATCGATGATCCATAAGGTGCTACCATTGTGATGGTCCACACGTAGTGAAAGACTATCCCAAGAAGAGGAGCCACCTCGATGCCATTGTCCAGGAGGACGACGAGTCAGATGGAGAACCCGGTAGAGTTGGTGCAATCGCTAGCATCAAATGAGGGAAGCCGAGGGTAGTAAAAGTACATCGAAAGTGTTACCGATGTAAGGGGCCGCATTTAGCGCGAGAGTGCCCGGATCGAGTCAAAAAGTCCAAGGAGGACGAGCCTGAGGGTGATGAGGCTGCGAAGCTTGGCTTGATGATATTGAATTTTGCCAAGGTGATGAAGGGCCAGAAGCAGAATGGGTTGATGTTTGTCGACATCAATGTGGCAGGACGATCGAGGAGTTCTTTGGTGGACACCGGGGCAAGTGATCTGTTTATGTCCAAGAAGGCTGCCGAGAAGCTTGGTCTTAAAGTTGAGGATTCAACCGGTAATATCAAGGCTGTGAATTCAAGGGAAGTTCCAGTTGTGGGAACAATGCGGAAGATTGAGTTGCAGATTGGGGATTGGAAGGCCAAGGAGAATTTTGAGGTAATCAAGTTAGATGACTTTGATTTTATTTTGGGACTAAACGTCCTTGACCATATTGAAGCTCTCATCATTTCGTTTGCCAACGTCGTGTGCATCTTGGATCCGAGACAACGGTGCGTTGTGCCTGTGTGCTGAGACAACAGGCGAGGAACCAAGAAGCTGACAACCATTCAGCTTGTCGAAGATGCTCCAAGCCAAGGAGACATCGAGTTAGAGGCGACAATTGGGGACACTACCTTGGATGGGTGAGAGTTACCCGAGGCAGTTGGCATGAAAGCCGTCAATGAGCCATCCATGAGCAAGGTGGCCGAGGCATCGAACTTCAATGGGAGAGAAGTGTCGATGGGTTTTGCATTGTCGAGGAGCAGTGGGGCATCAAACTTCAGGGACGAAGGATTGATGTGTAGAGTAAATGCCGGGAAAAGGAGTAAGGTACGTCTTGAACACGGTGATAGTGTGTTACAGTTTGATTTGCTGGATTTGTTGGGTGTAGGGCGCAAAAAACCTAACCCATCAGATGGAGTTGCCAATACTTGGTGCGGGCCGAAGCAACCTTTCAGAGTTCCGAGGGTTCGTTCGGTGTTCAACGTGAAGGCATCCAAGTTTGTGCACAAAGATCGGGAGAGTCCAGATCGGGGCAAGTGAAAACTGGTAGGAAAGAGTTCCTACGATGAAGATGTGCCTGGGACGGGAAATTTTGCATGGCGGTGCGAGCCAAGGCGTGCAGTTCTTTTAGGGGGACAACCGAATCAGAGTCCGGTGCTCTTTATGGGGAGAGCGGTCCTTATGTGGGGACAATCAAGCCAGATTCCGAGTTGGAAGCAAGCCAAGGTGCGCAGAAGGAAGCTCCAAGATCGATCTTAACTTTATTCGAGAGGCGCGACGAGGGCGTCGCCAAGTTTGGTGGGGGAGATTGTCACGGGCCGCGAGCCAAGGCCCGAGTCATTGGCACCACGGGGTGCACACCAGGGTTCCCAAGAGGTTCTGTTAGAGATTTTGGGCCCAAAGATACCACCAGACTTAGCCCGATCCGTGGGAGATTCTAGAAGGCATATCCATCCACTTTGACCTATGTAAACTTGCCTTGTATACATAGGATTTGTTACCATAGATAGATGGGAATATTCCCAGGATTGTACCATTGTGGTTGGTGGACTTTGATCTTAGTCGTCGATGTAAATTTGTATAAACCGTCGGATTATGGGGAACTCAACTATAAATAGAGGCATTCCCCTCTTCATTTCATGTATCCAAGTTTCCAAGGAATAAAGGCATTTACTCTAAATCCTCTGAGTGTTCTTGTGTTCTTTTCTTTGTTCTTGAGTGTTCTTTCGAAGTTCTTCTTCGCTCATCTCGTTTGATCCGATTCTACGTAAAACGCTTTGCATTTGTCAGTGATTGGGAAGTTTGATCTTCCGACAGGGTTGAAAAGGCTTACTTAGGCGTTTGTCTTGAGTCACATCGCCTAAGGCCGCACGGTGGGCTGGTTGGAACTCTAGCCACGTGACATAGATCGCGAGCTAATCGAGTCCGACAATATCAAAGATCGGCCAACACTTAACTTGATTGGGCTCGAATCAAGCTTGAACTTGACTCAAGTTATTAATAAGCCGAGTCGAGCTCATATTTTTCAGGATCGTTAAAAATTACTCGAGCTTGAACTCGACTCAAAATCTTAATGAGCTGAGACGATCTTAGCACTACTCGAGCTCGACTCGGCTCGTTTGCACCCCTAATCTAGGGAGGTGGGAGGGTATAAACCCTATATAAATGGGTGTTAATCAAAGACATACCCATGTGGGCCTTGGGAGGGGCTTCTGCCTCCTCTACTTAAGAAATTATTTTTTGTTTTGTATATTTTTTAAAAAATAAATTAATTATGAATTTGCCCATCTCACTTTTTAATATTTATGTTTTTTTCTCCTATCCTAATTTTATCCCTTAGGGAGCGTTTGGATGAAGGAAAAGATTATTACCAAAGGGGATAATCTTTTTTGGAATCACATACCCATATTTGGTTCAAAAGTATTCCCACCATGGGGTAGTTGAACATTGCCTACAATGATTTTTTTACCTTGCATTCCTGGGAATCTCATTCCCTTACAAATCTTAAGTATTTAACAATTCCCATCGAATTTGACAAAATACTCTTAAAATAAATGAAATGTTTCAAAATTACCTTTTCTTTTATGATAAATCCTTAGTTTTACGCTTTACTTTCTCCTCCTTCAGTCGTTGGTTAGACCCAATATTAGTTTAACGATATTAGTGATTTTGTCTCGGTTTTGTGAACAAAATTAAATATGATATAGGCTTAAATTTGAGTTAATTTACGTAATGCATTATTCCAGGGATGGAATAAAGTGATAATGCACTAATATAAATAAAAGGAGTATGTACATCTCTCAATATCTTGATACCTAAAAATAAACACATAATTATATTAGTGTAAGTTTATTTTTGTATTTTCAAAGAAATAAACATATAAAAATAATAAAAAATATATATGTAAGTAATTTGTGTACAAATTTTATTAAAAATATATAAATTAGAAATAATATAAAATTATATTTTCTATGAACTTTCATGTAAATATTTTAACTTTAATATTAATTAAATTTGTTAAAAAATATATATCTCTCAAGGATAATTTGGTAAAACATATATATTTTTTATCTTATATTCCTCCAACCAAACATTGTAATATTATATTCCTGCCTAATAAACCAAACAAGATAATACAACATTCCAGTAATGTGTTAAGTAATGTAATATTTCGATAATCTTATTCCCAATGATAATCTTACATTCCGTAAACCAAACGACCCCTTATGTTAATACTATTTAACCGCTAGATAGTAGGATTATCTAAGATACACTAACATAACATTAATATAAAAGACATGTTTTATTTTTTTTATCAAATAGAGTATTATATTTCCATACTAAAATTTGAACTCATATAAAATATAAAAAAATAAATATATTTAGTCATTAAACCAATTAGTATATCGTGAATATATATTTTTATGTAAAAGATTATGAATGTAAAAAAAAAATTCTTTTTCGCTTACCAACCAGTTGTTAATATAAAAAGGGCATCAACCCATAGTTACGGTCCTTACGGACGGTGACTTGAGGAATAATTTGTCGGCAATTAATAATTATAACAATAATTAAATGCATCATTAATGTGACTTCCAGTAACTCTGATTGGTTACCAGTATACAATATTAATTAGATGCAGACGTAGACTATTCACAAATCAATAAATTGCATGCCTGATTTTTTCAATTAATTATTAATCACTGAAATCATAAGACAGGCGAGTGATTAATTTTAAGGGTGAGTAAAACTAGATTTGGTCAGATAAAAGTTAAATTTTCGACTGCACTCGACTCTATGTAAAAAATCTCGACTCGAACCGTAATTTAATAAATTCGACGTAACTCAAAAGAATTTTAAATAAATTTTAATTTATAAAATGAGACTCGAATAACTCAAAAATTTTAGTTTAATTCAAGTCTCTCAACTCTGTTTGATATATGTATACCACATTTGAAAAAAATATAAATACATATAAGGCTGGGCGTTCGATCGAGTCAAGCAATTTTTTTGAATTATTCGAGTTTACATGACTTATTTCACGATTCAAATTTTATTTGGATTTTTTCTAATCGAGCCGAGTTTATGAAATTCGAGTCTAGTTTTTGAGTTTCTGTACAAATTTAATTGCAATTATTTATAATGTTGTAGTACACATTGATTCTAATTTAAATGGCTTTCTATACCCATATATAAAATACATACACATTTCTTCACATTTTCACATGTTATATACAATATATCGGGCAGAATTAATAGACTCAACTCAAACTTTAAAACCGATCAATTAATTACTAAAATTTTCGAGTTATTCGAATTTCCATTTATAACTCAAGCTTTATTTGAAATTTTTTCAAGTTGAGTTTATGAAATTACGAGTCAAGTCGGGGTTTTTTTTCATCGAGTTAAATAATTCGGTTTTTTTAGCCGAGTCGAGTTTTGCCTATCCCTAAATACATATATGTATATTGCATATACTTATAGAAATCCATTTAAATCGAAACAAATTAGTTCCATAACATTATAAATATTTAAAATTAAATTTAAATAGAAACTCAAACAACTTGACTAAAAAATTCAAATAAAATTGACTCGTCAACTCTTTACTTGACTCGATTCGGTTGGATCAAATACTTATCCCATTAATTTTCTTGACGACGAGAGTGTGCAGTTTATCACAATGATTAAAATTTGTTAAATTAACGTGGTAAACAGAGAAAAGGTTAAGTATTGCAAATAGAAAGATTTGGCCACTGATTAAGGTCCCTACACATGTTATTGTTAAGGGAGCACATGCAAGCTCCGTATTCATGCATCATTTTCTTCTGGTTCTCAGTTGTAACCTCATACTGAAATAAGATAAGAAAAGCAATAAAAATATTGGTTATCTGGGATTTGATCACCTGATGTTGATTGATTAATAAGTTCTTACATTATTGGATAAAAAAGGTTTGTGGGAGGCACCCTACGGTGCAGTTAAAATGAGGTAATTGTATACAAATTCTTACTAAATTTATAAGAATTTATGTGATTAAGTCAAAATCTACACAAATTCTTACACAGTTAGTAATAATTTATGTAGTTACACAAATTTTTAATTTTTTTTTATAGTTACACAAAAAATTTTTTGAGTTAATAAAAATTTCGATTCTTACTCAGCCTTACATAAATTCTTATTATTTTTTATAAAAATTTATATTAACCACATTTTAGTCGCACCATAAAGTGGCTTACCTTAGCAATAGCATGTCCCAAGATCAATCGATCCTGCTTGTGGGCAGCAAATCTTTCGCTTTCCTTTTAATTTTATTCTGCTCAACTGAAACAATTGAAAGAGGACAAACATGGGAAGAGTGAAAGGTTTATTTTCTACTGGCAAATCTCCATTTGCTTTCCTATTATATATATTGATAATGGAGTATCCTTTAAGTTATCTTAATAATATCTTACGAGATACATTGTAATCTTAATATGAAGATCAGAAATTAAAAATTAACGGAGTTGAAAATAATTTAAAAATGTCACTAATAAAATTTTATCTATTGACTTTAAGTAAAATAAACTTACTTTCATTAATTCACTTTACCACTAAAACAAAAATTTTATTTTAGAATAGTAAAAGAAGTAAAATAGATTATATTAAAATTCTACCAGAGTCGAATTGCTCCCTTTTAGCTTCAAGCCCACCAGTCTTAAGATGTCATGTTGTTAATAGATTTTGTAATTTTTTTGTCTGTGTGTGATATCTTGTTGTTAGCGATAATATTGTTTTTGGACAATGTGAGAGGCTTTTATTCGCTTTTGAAGCCTTGATTAACCAAATATTGAAGAAAAAAATGAGAGTGGCGGAAGTAATGGCGGAATTTAGCGGTGGAATTTGGGGTTAATTTAATTTTTTAAAAATAGAAGTTTAAATTAAAATTTTTAAAGGGTTCAAGTTATATATATTTTTTAAAAATTAGAGTCTAACTAAAAAAATTGAGAGCATTAATAAGAATTTTTAAAAATTATAGGAGTGATTTAATTAAGAGTATTAAAAAAATTTAAAGTTTAATCTAAATTTCTAAAAGCCACGTGAGAACCAAATTAATTTTTTTTTTAATTCTAAAGGTTCAAATTATAATCTTCTAAACTTTTGGAAGTCCGTGTCCCCATTGTGTTCCGCCCCGGGCGGAAGACCCTAGTTGAATTAGACAGATAGTCGCTATATATGGTAGTCGAAATATCTTTAAAAAAATATTAAATAAACTACATAGGTGACCACCGAATTATTTAGGCGTACTTATTTTAATCATTGAATTAGGTAATTTATCAATCAGACCACTAAACTTTTAAATTTGTCCTATTTTAATTATTGCCGTTAAAAAACTAACGGAGGGATGATGTTGCAGTTAATGGAAATTTATAAAATTATATATTTGGTAATAATTTTAATTTAATTCAAAATTTTAAGGCTTCAATACGATAATAACACGTGTCACCATCTAATTAGATAAATTTTCTATTAATTTATTTAATTTAATATTTTCCTCCAATCATAAGGTGACACGTGTTTGGGATAAAATAACATACTCAAACCACTAAACTAGAACCACAATTATAAAATATTATATCAGCATATTTATTTAAATCGTAACCGTAAAATAAAGATAAAAAATTAACACATTTTTCTTCTCTCTATTTCTCCTCCTGTCTCTCAAAGAATCATCTTTCAAATGACAAATTCCCACAAAGTCGGGTTCTTTCTCTTCTTCTGTCTTTTCTTAGTTTCAGCAAATTCTAATTCCGTTTCAATCCAAAATGACCACGGGCATGACCAGATCCCTCATCATGAACCTGAACCCAAAGTTTCAAATGGTTATTTTAACGATCCCCAGGAAGCTTTATTACTGAAACTTGAAGAATTAGTGAGAAATCTTAGTGAAGTAGTTTCTAGGTTAGAAACAAAGCTATCGGAGTCCTCAAAAGTTGATTATGGGCGTAGTATTGACAGTTCAGGATCGGATTTTGGGAAGAAAGATGAAATGAGTTTAGGAAAATATGATGGTAAAACGAAAAATCAAGACATTGAAGCTAAAGATGGGGAAATAGGGAGGGGTCTTTTGGTTACTAAATGCAGTACGTTCTGGTTCGAGAAGTTTCAATTCATGTAATCTAAAAATAGATTCTTTCAGAGATGAGGAGGAGAAGCAGAACAAAAAAAAATGTTAATTTTCATCTCATTTTACAGGTTATGATTTAAATAAACGTGTTGATAGAATAATTTTATAACAATGGTTCTAGCATATTGGTTTGAGCATGCCAATTTAACCTAAATGTTTTTAGTTCGATTTCCCTCGGTTGCAAACCTTCATTTTATCTATTTTTCTTTTAATCACATGGCGACATGTGTCACCTTGTCATTGGAAGGAAATATTAAATTAAAGGCTTAAGAGTTTAATAAGCCCCTAAACTTTTACAAAAAAATCAATTAAGCCCCTAAACTTTTTTGCGCCTAATTAAGCCCTTAAACTCAATAAAAAAAATTAATTTGGCCCTTTGACCAACGTTGACAGTTAACTTTAACTTTTTAAAATTTTGACACGTGTCGCACTAGGATAATATCACTTGTCATTTCTAGGAATTTTTAAATTTTAATTTTTTAAAAATATATAAAAATAAAAAATATCTAAAAAACTTAAAAAATCTAGAAAATTCTAAAAATTATTTTAAAAATATAAAAATATTTTTAATTTTGAAATTATTAAAAAAAATAATAATATTTTTTCATAAGATTAAGATATTTTAAAAAATTAAAATATTAAATATTATTATACAATTATAAACAAATAAATTGAAAAAATATAAAACAATAAAGTTATTTTGATTTTTCAAATATAAAACAATAAAATTTATTTTAATAAATATAAAAAGTAAAAGTTATTTTAAAAACCAAAATAACTTTTATTGTTTTATTTTTCAATTTATTTTTTTATAATTGTATAATAATATTTAATTTTTAAAAATTTTTAAAATACTTTAATCTTATGAAAAAATATTATTTATATTTTTTAAATAATTTCAAAAGTAAAAATATTTTGTATTTATAAAATAGTTTTTAGAATTTTTTTAGAATTCTTTAAATTTTTAAATTTTTTCTGATTTTTAATTTTTTTTAAAAATTTAAAATTTAAAAATTTGTAGAAATGACAAATTATATTATCCTGTTGTGACACGTGCCAAAAAATTTAAAAAAAACCATTAAAGTTAACTGTCAATATTGGTCAAAAGGCCAAATTAATTTTTTTTCTTGAGTTTAAGGGCTTAATTGGGTGCAAAAAAGTTTAGGGGCTTAATTGATTTTTTTGCAAAAGTTTAGGGGCTTGTTGAACCCTTAAGCCTAAATTAAATAAATTAAAATTAATAGAAAAATATCTAATTAGATGGTGGCACGCGTCATCATCGTATTGCAGTAAATTTTAAATTAAATTAAAATTAGGACTAAATTGATATAATAGGTAAATAACATGAATTAAATGTGTAATTTTATAAAATTCCGTTAACTGACATATCACCTCTCTGTTAGTTTTTTAATGGCAATGGTCAAAATAGGACCAATTTAAAAGTTTAATGGTCTGATTGACGAGTTTTCTAATTCGATGATCAAAATAGGTACGCCCAAATAGTTCGGTATTCAGCTGAGTAGTTTACTCAAAAATATTTAAAGTTCTTAAGTTTGAAGAAGGTGGTGCTTGCTAATTTTTGCATGAGTTTATTTTTTCGTCCTCAATCTATAATTTATGGAGTATCGCATGTATTCTACTAATGAAGATGTATGTTGATCGACTAAGACGGGGCGACAATTAGCATTATAAATTTATAGTTTAGGCTTAAAGGTTCATTTGTCCCTTAAATTATATATATTTTTCAAACAATTCCTTAAATTATTTTTCGGGACGTTTTGCCCCCTAAATTATAAATTGTGACTTTCGTTTTTTTTTTGTAACGTTCGTTAAAAATAATTCCAGTCAATCAGAGTGTGCCACGTGACACTTTTAATTAAAAAATTCGATTAACTTTGTAGCGATATCCTTTTTACGCTAAAAAACGGGTTTTAAGTGTTTGGGTATTTCGGGTATTAAAAATATTTATTATCGGAGTTTTAGGAAAACCGTGTTTTATTCATTAAAATGGAGTCGCCACCGTCCACTTAGGTAGGCCGGACATCGTAAAACCAAAGATTTTAAAAAATATTGGGTTCGGGAGTCGGTTACGGATGGGGAAGGATTAGCACCCCCCACACCGCCCAAAATTAGTACTTTAATAATTACCGCTTTATTAATATCAAATTTTTCGGATTAAAGTAACGATTAAATTAAAATTTGGTTATAAGTACGAGTAAATTTTAAAAGCCCCGTTATCCGAGAGTAAACGCCCAACCACCATCACTACGCCTGATACTGGCCCCGTTTACGCTCGGGTAAAAGGGCACCACATTGACAATTTATATTCTATTATGCAACCTTAACAAAAACATTATAAACAAATATTTACAACGACATGGAATTAAAACGAAAAGGCATAAAAATATTAAAATGCAAAATGCATGAACAAAACCAAGTAATATGTCATACTAAATAAAAAAATAACATGCAACAAAGACATACTTCAAAAAGAAAAACTAAATTAACTAACTAACATGCTTAAACATATAAAGGAAATACCGATACAAAGTATGCATAACATATATACATGATGCTAGGCAAGAAAACAAGATGCCAAAATGATACATTAAGGCTTTATCATACGGCTCACTAATATCTATATCACAAATGCATCTAAGTGATCATGGCAGGAAACATATGTGGATCGAATCATATGAACTTATAAATTTTATAAATACTTACATGTTATTCAAATAAAAGATAGCAAGCATAAACTAATGGGTTTAACAAAAACAAAATACCCTAAACATAACACATATTAACAAAGCTTCAAAGACACGACATGACACATAATAAACATATTATCCCCAACTAATATAAGACCTACAATGCAAAATGATAATAAAATCTATGTAAACATATAAACATAATACTAACCGAAACTAAAACATAATTAATAAATCAAACATGAGTACAACATGAGTTAATAAACTAAAAACATGGTATAACCCGTATTAATGCACGCATAAAAAAGCCCCGAAAACATAATATACAAAATCATATATACACAAAGAAAAACATAATAAACATGCTAAAAAACAAATATTTAAAAACTGGAAAGGGGTTGAAATGAAATGCCAACATAATTAGAAGACATATATTAAATAAATAAAATGCACATTTAGGGGCGAGATTGTAAAACGGGTAAAACGTAAGAGGACTAATCGTGTAATAAAACCAAGGGGCAAGCTCAGGGTGAAAATTTCAAAAACGCGGGATGACTGAGGGACTAATTTTGCCATTTCAAGACCAAATCAGTATAATTTGAGGGTGGAATTAAAAGATTTCAAAAAGAAAGGGGGACTATATTTGCAATTTGACCATGCGGCGAGCTCAAAACGTAAGTTCCTGAAACACGGGAATCCTTATGAGGTGATTTCACCATTTTAAAAAAGAAAATCGTCTATATAAAGACCTCCCTGGCCCATTTTACCACTTTTGGCATTTGAAAATTTTCTTCTAAAAAAACCCCTCATCTGTTATTATATCCTCCCAAAAAATGAACCAAACTCTGGGATGAACCCAGAAAAAAAAATCCGACCACCGTCATTTTCGCCGCTAGTCGGCGCCGGTGGAACCCTAAACCACCCCGAAATATATCGTTTTTCAAACCAAAACTCAAAATCGATCTCCATTTTTAGAAAATGAGCCACCTTTTACCTTTAAATCTCAAAAAATAGAAACTCTGCCCTTTTATGCTTTTGAAACTCGCTGTTTAATCGATTCACCCTACGGAGGGCTTGTTGCCGGAGATGAAGAGACGCGAAACCATGATCTCTTTTATCTTTTATATTTCTTTTGTATTTGTTATTTCTTTTTGCATGTAAAGAAAAAAAAAGTGAGAAGGATTACCAAGGAAATTCTTTTTTTTAATCTAGAACTGATAACCGAGTACAAAATGGGCAGTTCTCAATACATATATGCTCTTTTTTGTTTGGTAGAAATCAAAGTAAAAATACATATTTGGTGGATTTTGGGTACTGATAATCTCGATTTCTTGTGATTTTGGATCTGACTGACTTTATTTTTCTACGCCTTTGGCATGTTTAGACGGTACGGCCGGTGAGGGGTGATGTGTATGGCGGTAGAGTGGTTGGAGGTGAAAGGGCTTCAATCGGCTGATTCTAATCTTGGCCGTTGGATCAGATTTGATCCAACGGCTAAGATTGCTCTGACGATGAATGGCCAGAATTGCATCTGCGAAAGACGAGGCTGTCTTGGATGGTGACGCGTGGCACATGGGAAACGAACGGTCTCGCGTGTGGCACGCGCGAGTGGGGGATGAGCAACCCCTGGGTGTATCACACGCGCGCCGGCTGGATATGATCCTTCTGATCTGGGCCGTTGGATAATGTTTGATCCAACAGCTAGAATGGTGGTGGTTGCAAAATATGAATGAATGTTAGATAGATATCAGATAGGGTTTCTTTAAGTTTGGGTATGAATTAGTCAATTGGGCCTTGATGTAACTACATTTGTGTTTTATGTAATTTGGACCGAACTCTAACTTAATTGGGTTTAATATATATATATATATGTATATTTGGAATTTATCTTATATTAGTCTAATACTAACAGTAACAATAATAATAACAATATTAATATGGTGATATGTACATACGTACACATGCACACACGTACGTGTACACATATACGTATAACACGCAAACATTGACTAATATAATATACTATATACATGCATATATAATCATACATATGATTAGCATAAATATTCACACACATTATACGTACAAACGATGCACTCATAAGAAATGTAAATACATACGTGAAACACATATACCGTATTAATTAATAATACATATACATACATAGCTTATAATAAACATGCACCCATCACACACACTTTACGCACATTAATCACACATACAATATAATATGTATACATGCAATGATATATTAATTATTGAACCGACACGTTAATTACAAGCCAGATAAAAATGTGTGATTACAGTTGCCCATCTTTGCTTGTTCTTGTGGAACAATGAACAAAGCAAAGATCATAAACACTCATTTTTATCCGACTTCCCTGTTTGTAGATTCAGAATCGCGTGTTCTTCTGGAACTCTTCACTTTTCTTCAGTCGGATCCTTGAACGGCACGCACTTGAATTTAGAAATCTTGATATTAAGAAAGACGATCCTTACGAAAGGATTAAACTAAGAAGTTAATTTTAATAAAAATATCCTCATGGAATGATAAATTAAGGAATTATTTTTTAGAAAAATGTCCTTAAAAAAGATTGAATTTGATTTTGAGAAAAACATCCTTATGGAATGATAAGTTAAGGAATTAATTTTTAGAAAAATATCCTTAAGAAATGATTGAATTAAGAAATTTGATTTTAAGAAAAACATCCTTATAGAAGAATAAATTAAGGAATTAATTTTTAGAAAATATCCTTAAGAAATGACTAAATTAAGAAATTTGATTTTAAGAAAAACATCCTTATGGAATGATAAATTAAGGAATTAATTTTTAGAAAAATATCCTTAAGAAATGACTAAATTTGATTTTGAGAAAAACCGTCTAGACATCACGAGGAATCCATCCAAGGTGACGGCTCGAAAATCTAGTGACATTTTTCTTTGATCAATCTTTCTTCTTATTTCTTTCTTTTTCCTTCTTCTTCTTCTTTCTCTTTTTTCTTTTTCTTCTCTCTTCTTCTTTTTTCTTTTTTCTTCTTTTTTTCCTTTTGCTTTTTTTCTTCTTTTTGTGACAAGCATCCTTATGAAATGATCCATCTACAGAAGTCGATTTTGGTTTTTAAGTGATACCTTGGTTTTATTCGTCTAGAAATCCGTCAGAGTGGTAGCTAAAAAATATTGACATTTTCTCTAGTCAAACGATCTTCGTTCTTTTCTCTATTTTTTTCCTTTTTTTCTCTTATTTTTTCTTCTTTTTTTTCCTTTTTTGTATTTTTTTGTTGTTTTTTGTTTTTTTTTCATTTTTCCTCAGGGAAGGCGATACTCAAACGCATGTATTCTGGATCGATGCAGAGGTGCACAAAATCTTTGTTGAAGTCATCTTCTTGGAAACTATTTGTCCGTCTTCCTATATGAATGTTTTCCAATTAAGGATGATGCATGAACATACCTTATGATGTAAAGATGCATATATTCATGTAAAATGTTATTCTCACGATTGTTGGGGATGCAAAGGTGAAACCTATTCATGTAGACTTATAATGATGCAATGATGCATGAATCCTTGTCACAGTCTTCTCGGACATCTTAATACTCAAGTCACCACTTGCTGGTTAGGTAGGCTTCGTTATGTGACTACAATCATTAATCATTCTGATGCTCCAGCAGTTTTTGCCCCCCAAAACTTTGTTGCTCATTCCTTGTTCAACCTTTCAAGTCAAGTGACCTCGGTCGACATCATCTCCTTACTCAAGAAAGTCTTTTATCTTCTTCATTAATCGAAATCTTTCGATTCGTCTGACATCTCGGGTCTATTTTGACTTGAATTCTTATAACTATCTCTGTTGTTTCATGGAAAATAGTGCCCCACTGATTTTAGACTAGAATTCTTTATTGTCTTTGGCCCATCATGCAGAGTCTTTATCTGTCTCAACATCAGGGTTAGCTAAAATGCCCCAACTTCCCCAAACCTATCTCTGAGTTCAATCTATGTCTTTGAACTTAAATAAAGTACTCTAAGGGGAACCGAACCTATGTCTCTAGGCTTTAAATCTTAAAAAAGAAATGTAAAGAGGCAAATTGCCCGTGTATCATCTGAAAAAAAATTGGATTTTGAAATAAACGGGAAAATTTTGAAAAAAACAAACACATTTTTTATGGCTAATGCTTGATCAGAAAATCTTGACAGCCGCAGTGATACGTCAAATTGTATACCCTGAATATCAAGTGTAAAAACGTCATTGAGACAACTTACCGACAATTGCCCCCAAGCATATCATGTATATAGGGGAACTCTAAAGCTGAATTGTTATCTGAAAATGTGAAATACATTCCGAGTTATTTTGGTTGGTTCCTCTTTTTTCTCTTTTTTTTTCTTTTTTGGCTAGATTAGGACCCTATCATATAATTATCATTTTTTGGCTCATTTCCTTTTTGTTTGGGGAATTCAACTCATCACATTCTTTTGGCTCGAGAATAATGATGGAGCAAACAACAATACCCTGAGTTACTCAGCATTGTCATGAGACGAAAATATTACCATCACTCATGAAGCGATTTTTCTTCTTTCTTTTTTCTTATTTTTTTTCTTTCTCTCTCTTTTTTGTTAGATGGTGCATTGCCATTTTATCGCTTCAGAGGAGTGCCCCAAAGTTGCCACACTCTTATCCGAACAAGCCTATTACCAGGCTTCGAACATTTGAGTGTTTTTTTCTTAGGATTTCTTCTCTCATTCATTTTAAACGTGGGAGATCCTTCTTCTTTTCTTTTCTTTTTTAAGTACAGTAAATTATGCTTAAGTGGGGTCATTAATAATTGACCAAAATAACTCGGAAGGTAACTACAAATTCGTCTTCGTCGCAGCCTTTGATTTCCAGTAGATGCAGGTTGCTCAAAAACAATCACCTAGGTTAAAATAATGTCCCTCATGCAATTGATATATAGGGACACAATAGCCAGATACATGTATTTATTTATTATTATTATTATTATTATTATTTGTTTTTTTATTTTTATTTTGCAAAAATATGAGTATGCACATGGAAAACAAAACTAACCCCTACCGATGAGAGAAATGTTTTAACGAATCAAAGAATGAAAATCGCTTGCTAAACGTGCACAAAAATGATATGCGAAAGAACTTTCTTTTTACAAGACATATGTCCCTACAAAATGTCTTTACTACTTTTCGGGCCTAAAATAGTAAAGCTGGCTTCGCATTACCTTTGAAAAGCATGGAATCTAGTTAAACAACGAACTGGGAAGTTAGGACCTCCCCAAAATTCATATCTGTCATTGTCCTAAAACTTCAGATGACCGGCTTCGATCAAACTTTGGACCTTATTTTTCATAGCTCCACAATTCTTAGTTGTGTGGCTTGTACTGCCCAAAAGGTAATCACATACCGCATTGACGTCATACCCCGCTAGATATGATGGATCTTTTGGCTTGAATTAGACAGGAGCTAGCAGCTTCTTTTCGATAAGCATCGGAAGCAACTCAGTGTAGGTCATGGGAATGGGATGGAATACCTTTGCAGGTTTTACATATCGTGAAGACTGATTGCAAGAACAACCTTGGGGCTGACTGATTGGGCGAGCATTCACCATATGAACATGAGAATCTTCTTCCTTTTGAGGAACTATGCTGTATGGATCTCTTATCTTCCCCTTCTTGACTGCATCTTCAATGCGCTCTCCAACCATGACCAAGTCTACAAAATTGTCGGCGTGGTGGCTTACTAGACGATCGTACAACACTTCCTTCAAAGTGTCTACAATTATGGGAGTAATTTCACTTTCCTTAATCGGGGGTTGAACCTAAGATGCCATATCTCGCCATCGTTGAGCATACTACCAGAAACTCTCATCAGGCTTCTGCTTTAAACCTTGCAGCACGAATCGATTTTGGGTCAAATCTGTTATATGCTTGTATTGTTCGGTAAAGGCTTTTGAAAGATCCTTCCAAGACTTGATATCTACCCGACTCAACTGATTGTACCACCAGATGGCTACCCCAGTCAGACTATCCTGGAAGCAATGGATTAAAATCTTTTCATCTTTTTCAAAAACAGTCATCTTTCGGTAATACATGATAATATGCGCGGAAGGAGACGAAGTTCCATCATACTTATCAAAATCAAGGGTCTTGAACTTCGGTGGTAAAACAAGGTCGGATACTATGCTCAGATCACTAGCGTCATTCCCTGGCTCCTCTACAATCTGCATAGCTCTGAATTTTTCCTCTATGAGACGAAACCTTTCTTCTCATTTCTTTTCCACTTCATTTATAATTTTCTCGACCAAGTCCAGATCCGGCACATCTTCTTCGTAGAATGCCTCTGTATCCATGGGTTACCTTTCAGATGCCCCTACTTGATGACTAACAGATACCCTTGATGGGTCAATGTATAATCTCCTAGCAGGACTTGGCGTCTTTGGTTGAACCTTGCTGTGAGATGCAGTACATTATGGCTCTTGGGCGACTTCATATTCAACATTTTCTTTCCCAAGGCTTTTTGCCAGCAATGCGGTTATGTCGGATACTATCACAGCTTGCGATTGAGCGATTTGATCATTGAGGCTCTATTTGGCTTCATCGAAGCGTACTTCCGAATCTTTCTACCCCTTTTCCAAACCGACTATTCTGTCCTCCATTAGTTTGCCTTGAAACCGAGTAAAGTATAGATGCGGAATGGTTGTAGCTTAACTTTCAGTTTAACTGCCACAATATTTACACCATTAATATTTTTGAAAAGAAAGATGAATGCATGCATAATGATGCAAATGCCATGATTCAATGCAAGAATGTATGCAAATACAGGTATTGATTCCACATATGATTTGTCCCCATAGAACATCTTTCATTCATACCAAAAGTTTTCATTACATTAGGTATGAGGAGTTTACAGGTAGCGATTAGCTCTAGCTCCTAATTTCTTGACCTTATTCAATAGTCTCATCAGCTTTCCTTCGCGGTCCAACGCTGGATCCATATTCTGGCTTATCGGAGCTGCTGCATCAGCTAAGTCTGCTATCTGTTGGGTCGTGCTTGAGTCATTACAATCTTCATGTTTTGGTCTTTCTCATGTATTTTCTGCTCGGCCTTTCGCAGCTTGACAGTGACTTCTTTGAAACTTTCATACCCGGTCTGCTTGTACGCTTCAGCACGAATTTCGCTGGTGCGTAAAGAAGTCTTGAGCTTTTCTATCTATTTTTTGAGTGCTGCGTTTTCCATTTGAAGGGCTTGAGATTCCCTCATTCCTGCTACAGACTTGATTTCAGGATCTCATCCATAGCCAGGCTATTTTCCAACTCACATTGGAGGATATCGCGTTGGCTCTCAGCATCTTTCAGCTTTTGTGACAATGATCTGGCTTTATTTTTATTAGTCTTGCATTTTTGCTTCCAACGCTCCAAATTGTTCTTCAGCTGAATCATGCCATTAACCCATTCTTCAGAGGTGTCACCCAGACCGACATTCTTGAATTCAAAGTGCAACTTCCGGTACTTGTCTTGTGTACCTTTTGGTATTTTGCCCGGATCATACCTCTCCCGCTTGAGCTAGTCATACTCGAATGTAAGTTCATCTTCTAAGATGCTTTTACTCTCGGCTCTTGAATTTGTCTCATTTGAGTGATCCACTTCTGTGTTACCCGAACTTTGGACTGGGTAGTGACCCTTCTTCGACTTTGCCCTTCGGGCAAAGGCTGAGTGATTGTAGAATCGGGGCTGTCCATCTTCGAAACCCAAAACTTCTATCCTGATAAGATCCTAAACTTTGTTCTTCAGGGCTCTACAGTTCTCAGTGTGATGACCCGAATCCCATATGTGGTAGCTGCACCAGATACGACTGTCGTAACCCTTCGGATAAGGAGGTCTCTTTGGTACAGACTTCACCGGTATGATAAGATTCCTTTCAATGAGCAATGAAAGTAGCTCGGTGTATTTCACATGTATATGACTATGCCTTTTTACGTCATTTGATTCTTGGGCTTCTCCTAGTTTTGCTTTTATTTTCTGGGTCTCTGCCCCAGACGTACCACCTGTCTATTTCTTGAGATTGATCACAAAAGGAGTCAACTTGTCGTATTTAACGGTGTTGTCTATCTTAACATTCTGACCATTATGTTCTACATTATAATCCTTGACCGATTCTTCTCTGAGCTCGACAAGCTGCTTACATTTCATCATAACATTTATCTGGTTCATCATCTCGGCCATTTGCTTCTTTAACTCTTGTACTTCACCTTGCTCGTTACCAGGATTAACACGGCTTGTCGAATCTAACCTAGAGTCTCTGAACGATCCTTCTTCTGTTGTCCCTAATCTAGCCTCGGGATGGAACTCTAAAACTAAACCCTCTATCGTCAGGTCAAAGAACCCTTAGTCCATCATAAACAATCTCTATTACGGGAGAAACCAATCGGGAATCAAAGCCCTATATAATGCGAATGCGATGGTATATGAAAAAATAAAAAAGAAAACAAGTCAGTACCGGTTAAAATCAATAAATACATAAATAAATGGCAAATTAAACACGATAAACAAACAAAACAACCCTATTTACGTCCTGTCTAAACGCCTAGGTTATCCGCATGGCTCTAAAGGGGTAGGTTTTCTATTTTCTTTGTATACAGTTTTTGTGCTAAGGGGTACCCGAATTGTCCTTGATGTCCTCTACTAAGAGTAGCAAGGCCCCCGATCATCACCCATTATAGGCTCTTTTCAATCGGGTTCAATTCAGGGGGACCCATTCGTTTATGCCCATACGAAGGAACGATATCCTCACGAGAGCATAAGGTACTCGAGCCCCGAAGGTACTTGCTAGGCCCATACGGAGGAACGATATCCTCACGAAAGCATTAGCATTTTCCCCCACTTAAAAAAGACGAGTTTATATGCCAAGTTTTAATTGCGTTAAAATAAACGTGCAATTATAACCGAATGTTAATTTAATAGTCACTTTAATCCAGAATTTCCGATATTAGTAAAGTGGTAATTATTTAAAAAGCTCGACTCTCATTTGTTTTTGAAAAACAAAAATCATGTCCCCAGCGGAGTCGCCATATGTAACGATATCCTTTTTACTCTAAAAAACGGGTTTTAAGTGTTTGGGTATTTCAAGTATTAAAAATATTTATTCCACAGGGTTTTAGGAAAATCGTGTTTTATTTATTAAAATGGAGTCGCCACCATCCACTTAGGTAGGCCGGACACCGTATAACCAAAGATTTTAAAAAATATTGGGTTCGGGAGTCGGTTACGGATGGGGAAGGATTAGCACCCCCACACCGCCCAAAATTGGTACTTTAATAATTACCGCTTTATTAATATCAAATTTTCCGAATTAAAGTAACGATTAAATTAAAATTTGGTTATAAGTGTGAGTAAATTTTAAAAGCCCCGTTATTCGAGAGTAAACGCCCAACCACCATCACTACGCCTGATACTGGCCCCGTTTACGCTTGGATAAAAGGGCACCGCATTGACAATTTATATTCATTATGCAACCTTAACAAAAACATTATAAACAAATATTTACAAAGACATGGAATTAAAACGTAAAGGCATAAAAATATTAAAATGCATGAACAAAACCAAGTAATATGTCATACTAAATAAAAAAATAACATGCAACAAAGACATACTTCAAAAAAAAAAACTCAATTAACTAACATGCTTAAACATATAAAGGAAATACCGATACAAAGTATGCATAACATATATACATGATGCTAGCCAAGAAAACAAAATGCCAAAATGATACATTAAGGCTTTATCATACGGCCCACTAATATCTATATCACAAATGCATCTAAGTGATCATGGCAGGAAACATATGTGGATCGTATCATATGAACTTATAAATTTTATAAATACTTACATGTTATTCAAATAAAAGATAGCAAGCATAAACTAATGGGTTTAACAAAAACAAAATACCCTAAACATAACACATATTAACAAAGCTTCAAAGACACGATATGACACATAATAAACATATTATCCCCAACTAAATAAGACCTACAATGCAAAATGATAATAAAATCCATGTAAACATATAAACATAATACTAACCGAAACTAAAACATAATTAATAAATCAAGCATGAGTACTACATGAGTTAATAAACTAAAAACATGGTATAACCCATATTAATGCACGCATAAAAAACCCCGAAAACATAATATACCAAAGCATATATACACAAAGAAAAACATAATAAACATGCTAAAAAACAAATATTTAAAAACTGGAAAGGGGTTGAAATGAAATGCCAACATAATTAGAAGACATATATTAAATAAATAAAATGCACATTTAGGGGCGAGATTGCAAAACGGGTAAAACGTAAGAGTACTAATCGTATAATAAAACCAAGGGGCAAGCTCAGGGTGAAAATTTCAAAAACGCGGGATGACTGAGGGACTAATTTTGCCATTTCAAGACCGAATCAGTTTAATTGAGGGTGGAATTGAAAGATTTCAAAAAGAAAGGGGGACTATATTTGCAATTTGACCATGCGGCAAGCTCAAAATGTAAATTCCTGAAACACTAGAATCCTTATGAGGTGATTTCACCATTTTTAAAAAGAAAATTGTCTATATAAAGACCTCCTCAGACCCATTTTACCTCTTTTGGCATTCGGAAATTTTCTTCTAAAAAAACCCCTCATCTGTTATTATATCCTCCCAAAAAACGAACCAAACTCTGGGATGAACCCAAAAAAAAAATTCGGCCACCGTTCTTTCCGCCGTCGGCCGCCGCTAGTCGGCGTCGGCAGAACCCTAAACCACCCTGAAATATATCGTTTTCAAACCAAAACTCAAAACCGACCTCTATTTTTAGAAAATGAGCCACCTTTTACCTTTATTTTTTCTATTTGTGAAACTCACTATTTAATCGGTTCACCCTACGGAGGGCTTGTTACCGGAGATGAAGAAACGCGACGGAGTAGGGTAAACCCTGATCTCTTTTATCTTTTATATTTATTTTGTATTTGTTATTTCTTTTTGCATGTAAAGAAAAAAAGTGAGAAAGATTACCAAGGAAATTCTTCTTTTTTTGAATCTGGAACTGATAACCGAGTACAAAAAGGGTAGTTCTCAATACATATATGCTCTTTTTTGTTTGGTAGAAATCAAAGTAAAAATACATATTTGGTGGATTTTGGGTACTGATAATCTCAGTTTCTTGTGATTTTGGATTTGACTGACTTCATTTTTCTGCGCCTTTGGCATATTTAGACGGTATGGCATGTGAGGGGGTGATGTGTACGGCGGTAGAGTGGTTGGAGGTGAAAGGGCTTCAATGGGCCGATTCTAATCTTGGTTGTTGGATCGGATTTGATCCAACGACTGAGATTGCTCTGACGATGAATGGCCAGGATTGCATCTGCAGAAGACGAGGCTGCCTTGGATGGTGACGCGTGGCACATGGGAAACGGACGGTCTCGCTCGTGGCACGCACGAGTGGGGGACGAGCAGCCCCAGGGGTGTATCACACGCGTGCCAGCTGGATAGGATCCTTCTGATCTGGGCCTTTGGATAATGTTTGATCCAACAGCTAGAATGGTGGTGGCTGCAAAATATGAATGAATGTTAGATAGATATCATATAGGGTTTATTTAAGTTTGGGTCTGAATTAGTCAATTGGGTCTTGATGTAACTACATTTGGGCTTTATGTAATTTGGACTGAACTCTAACTTAATTGGGTTTAATATATATATATATATACATACATATTTCTGGATTTTATCTTATACTAGTGTAGCGAAGGCACGCTAGATAAAAAAAACGATTGTTTTCGAAATGCTTTTGAAAGGTATTTTTGATATAAGGCGTTTGGATATAAAATATTTATTCCGTGGGGTTTACAAAAACCTTATAAAAATGGAGTCGCCACCGGCCACTTAGGTAGGCCGGACACCATAAAACCAGAGATTCAAAAAGACAGGGTTCGGGAGTCGGTTACGGATGGGGAAGGATTAGCACCCCCACACCGCCCAAAAAATTGGTACTTTAATAATTACCGCTTTATTAATATTGGATTTTCCGGATTAAAGTGACGATTATTTTAAATTTCGGTCATAATTGCGAATATATTTTAAGGGTCCCGTTATCCGAGAATAAACGCCCAACCACTATCACTACGCTTGATACTGGCCCCGTTTACGCTCGGATAAAAGGACACCGCATTAACAATTTATATCTCGATATGCAATCTTAATGGCAAAAACATAAAACATGACAAATCATTTAAATATAATAAATATTGACATACCAGAACATTAATTTATCATGAATGATATTTTAGACTAAAGCATGTATATATATACATATTACTCTAAATAATAGATAAAAACAACTATCATATGTCAAAATAATAAGGCAGGGAATAAATGCATATATATACGAACAAGTATTTCAAAAAGACATGCATACTGATAATAAAACATATTTCAACATATACGGATTCACATATCGTATAAAAAAAGTAAATTTACTAACATGCGGCCCTAAAAATAAGAAAGCATACACATATATAAAAATACTAAATATGCCATGTACGAATTAACTAAAACATAACATGCTTGGCACGGATAACCTGGATAAAAAATATTATATTTAACACATACATAAAACATAAAACGAGTCATATGGGGAGGCATAAAATAAAATAATATCAACATATACGATTATAATTCGAACAATAATATTTACAAAGAAAATAGGATCAAAATGAAAGGAAAATGAAAATCAAAAGGCGAAAATTAAAGAGCAATAACATGTAATTTAGGGACGAAATTGAAAAACAAATAAAACCTACAAAGACCAGAGTTGTAATTATACCAAGGGGCGGACTCAAAATGAAAATTTCAAAAACGCGGGGTGATTAAGGCGTAATTTTACCATTCAGAAATCGATCGTGTGTAATTTAGTGACTAAATTGTGACTTTTTGAAAACTTCGGGGGGACTGGGACTGATTATTATACCATGCGGCAAGACAAAAACGAAAATATTGAAAACGCGTGGGATTAAGTGTGTATTTTACCCATTTCAAAAATAATAATAACTATAAAAAGGCCATTTTTAGACCGAAACCCATTTTTTCCCATTTTCATTTCTTTCATTTTCGCTTTTGTTCTTGATTTCAAAATAACCATGTTCATCTTTTTCTCTCAAGTGTTCTTGAGAAACCCAGAATCCGGCGGCCGGCCGCCGTATTCTCCGCCGCCGGCCGCCGCTAACCGGCGCCGGTAGGCTCCCAAAATACACCAAAACCTTCCTCTTGTCGTCCTCAACATGAATCCGTGGTTGGATTCAGAGGATCCCCTTTTATTTACCCTAGATCTAAGAAATACGAACCCAAAAATATATTTTCTTTAGACCAAAACGAGACCACAAGGGGTCTTCCCCTCCCTTTGTTCACCAGATCTGGCTTGTAGAAGCCGAAAGGCTTGTCACAGAGGAAGGGAAGACTCACGGACAAAGCCGGTAAGACTTCTTTACTTGTTTTTCTTTTTCTTTTTTGTGTTTCGTATATACATGCAATGAAAACAGGTAAGAAAAAAAAGAGACAAAAAATTACCACTGGACTGCCTTTTTGATTATCTTGACTGGTTACAAGTTTCTGGTTTTACAAGCTTTCTGTTTTTTTTGTGTTATTACTCTCTCTGTTTTTTTGCTCGCTCCTCTGAAAAAACTCTCCGTTACAACAGCCCCCGTTTCATATATATCACTGTCTCTGTATTTTGGTTGCAACTTGTATCTTCTTTTCCAGATCTGACATTTGCTTGTTGTCTTTGGCATAATCAACGCGGGATCGGATATCGGCGCGCGGTGGCGGTGTGGCCGATCTCGCCGAGAGGCGACGCATTTTCGGCCGTTAGATCAGATCTGATCTAACGGTCGAGATGGCTTGAAGAACGATCGGCCTGGATGAAGCCTCGATCTGATGAAACGGCTTCAGATTTCGCCACGTGGAGCACCGCAGTCGAGGAGTCAAAACGCGTGGATCTTACGCGCGCGTGGGATAATAAAGCGTCCGCGCGTGGACCACACGCCGCACGCGCGCACTCGAACGGTCCATACGTGTGGAGTACGCGCCTGGCAGATATTTTCGACTTCCATTGCATCGTGGCCGTTGGATCAGATCTTGATCCAATGGCCCATAGTTACCTGCACATTGTAATTAGATAGGATTCAGATTTGGGCCAAACGAGCTTTGTAATTGGATTTTGTAATTGGACTCGGACTTTTTACTTGGGGTTTAATATATATATTTAATTTTTCATTTAGTCAGCCCAATAATAATAATAATAATTATAATAGTTGTACATGTACATACGAAAATATATACTTTATATTATACGATCATTAATTAATAATATTCTAGTATATATAATCATACATATAATTAACATAACATTTATATATTAATCAAATACATACGCGACATACATATACCCCTAATACGTATACATAACTTATACATGCACACATCACCTTATATTAGTAACATTCGTATAATAACTATACATGCAATATTAATATATTTACAAGTAAAAATGAGTGATTATAGTTGCCCCTCTTTGCTTGTTTTCATGGGATGGGAAACAAAGCAAAGATTCATAAGCACTCATTTTTATCAGACTTCCCTGTTCGTAGCCTTGGAAAAACGAATTCTTTTGGACATCTCCGCTCTTCTTTGGCTGAATCTTCAGGCTTGTAAGTTCTTCCTATATAGAGCTTCGTCACCTTCCGACCTTGGAGCTACAGGCTCTTTTCGACACAGAACCCTTCGCTCTCATTGTAGCTTTGGAAAAACGAATTCTTTTGGACATCTCCGTTCTTCCTTGGCTGAATCTTCAGGCTCGTAAGTTCTTCCTATATAGAGCTTCGTCACCTTCCGACCTTGGAGCTACAGGCTCTTTTTGACACAGAACCCTTCGCTCTCATTGTAGCTTTGGAAAAACGAATTCTTTGGGACATCTCCGTTCTTCCTTGGCTGAATCTTTGGGCTCGTAAGTTCTTCCTATATAGAACTTCGTCACCTTCCGATCTTGGAGCTACAGGCTCTTTCAACATTGAACCCTTTGCTCTGATTCAATGAAGCTCGGAGTCTTTCCTATATAAGACTCTTTGCTTTTGACACAAAAGGTTTCCTATATAAACCTGTGTCATAGGTGAATTGCTTTGACTGGGAGTTCTTCCTATATAGAACTGCGAGTCTTCACCTTGGAGCCATCAGTTCCTCCTATATAGAACTTTTTGGCGTCTGGAATCTCGAGCTAGCTGTGTTCTTTTCGACCTGTAACCCTTCGCCCTAAGACAATGAAGCTCGGAGTCTTTCCTATATAAGACTATTTGCTCTTGACACAACAGTTTCCTATATAACCTGTGTCATAGGTGAATTGCTTTGACCGGGAGTTCTTCCTATATAGAATCATGAGTCTTCACCTAAAAGTCACAACCCTTCCTATATAGAACTTTCAGCTTCGAAGCCTCGGAGAGGAGAGTTCTTCCTATATAGAACCTCTCTCCCGCTTGAAAACATGTGCCTTTATGTAAAAACATTGTCTCCTCATTTGGGATTCACATCGTGATGACCCTTGATGTCTCTTTGGATCTGCAAATACCTGAGATGAAAACAAAATGCTATGACAAATGAATGAATTGACATGCTCCTAATCCTAGTGATGTCTGACTATTCATGATGCATGAGCTTCAATATCATGGTGGGTTTGTTTTGGTCCTTTTTGCCGTTCGCTTTCTCCTTTGTTACGGGCATCGATACCCTTCTTCACTACCAAGTTCAACCGTCTCAATCTTTCTCTTTTTCAATTCTGACTTGGAATTTTAAAGCGGCCTTTCGGGTTTTCACTTTAGAGAGTTTTTTTAAGGGGTGCCCTTCTGGTTTTTACCCAGGAGATTTCTTTTGTTATCTCGTACGCTTTTCTTGAATAGATAGGACATGTGCCATCGGTTATCCTATCAGGTTGTTTGAAGCTTCCCGCCTTCCCGATCGACAGCCATTTAGGGAACTTAAAGGACGGAGTTAACCGTTTTCTTTGATTACCTGCAATTTTCAAGGTTAAATCATAGTAATGCTTCGAAATCTCTTGTTTCATTATAAGCCTATGTTATCTTATCTGACTGAAATTGACAAGGAGGCTAGGAATGGATGCTCAAAACACGGTTTTATTAGGATTAAGGGCTTTGAGATATCTTAGAAAGAAAGGTATGACACGTATAAGTTAAACACAAGATCTCTCATTATCTTCGATATGAATGATACATGATCCTCGCAACTGGTGTAGAATTTTTTGCCTGAGCTTCCTCTTCATGATGCTCATGGGGATACCCTTCTCCTCGATATTTAACTTTTCAACTTACCCGAGCTACCCTTTGCGGGTTTTCAACTCGAGTCCTTCCTTTGCTTCAAGACGCCTTGGTTTGGGTTTTCATCCCGAGCTCTCCGTTTTTTTAGAGATAGTATTTCTTGATGGCATCAGAATTTACGGGATTTTTCAGCTCGTCCCGTCCATTTCTCATTAGGATCGGGGCTCCTCCCGAGAAGGCTTTCTTTACGACGTATGGTCCTTCCCAATTGGGCATCCATTTTCCTCGAGGATCTTTCGGATTGGGAGGATTCTCTTGAGTACCGATCCCCTTCTTTGAATTCTCTTGGCGCACCTTTTTTGTTGTAGCTTTGAACCATCCGCTTTTGGTACATCTGACCATGACAAATGGCTTTTAGTCTTTTTTCGTCAATGAGATTTAGCTGGTCGAGCCTGGCCTGCACCCATTCAGCTTCTTCCAGTTTTACTTCGTTTAAGACTCGGAGGGACGAAATCTCTACCTCAATTGGGAGTACTGCTTCGGTACCATACACCAAGGAATAGGGCGTTGCCCCCGTTGATGTGCGAATGGATGTCCTATAGGCGAAAAGGGCAAAAGGCAACTTCTCATGCCAATCCTTGTAGGTATTCGTAGTTTTCGCTATGATCTTCTTTATATTTTTGTTTGCCGCTTCCACTGCTCCATTCATTTTAGGACGATAGACTGTGGAATTATGGTGTGTTATCTTGAATTGAGTGCACACGTCCTTTATCATTCTGTTGTTCAGATTAGAAGCATCGTCGGTGATGATCCTCTCTGGCAATCCGTATCGACAAATAATTTCTTTCTTTAAGAACTTACAAACTGTAGTCCTGGTGATATTGGCGTAAGACGCTGCCTCTACCCACTTAGTGAAGTAGTCTATAGCGACCAAAATGAAACGGTGTCCGTTGGAGGCTTTCGGATGGATTTGCCCGATGACGTCCATGCCCCATGCTGCGAAATGTCACGGAGAATTCATGGTGTGTAGAGGCGATGGGGGTGCATGAATTTTGTCAGCATAAATTTGGCATTTATGGCATTTCCTGGCGTAATCGATGCAATCTCCCTCCATGGTCAACCAGAAATAACCGTATCTCATAATTTTTCGGGCTATAGACAACCCGTTGGCGTGCGTTCCACAGATCCCGTCATGTACTTCGGCTAAGAGTTCCTCTTTGCCTCCCGGGCCCACACATCTCAAAGCAATGTTTGATCATGAGTTTTCCTATATAGGATCTCCCCATCTAGGACATATTTTGTTGCCATTTTTCTCGGCGCTTTTCTCATCATTGTCGTTTGCCCCTTCTGGATACTTTTGAAGCTTGACATATTGCAGGATATCATAGTACCATGGATTTCCGTCAATCTCTTCCTGTATACTACAACAATGAGCAGGCTTTTCAAACGTCTGCATCTCAATGGGTTTCATTTCTGCCCAGGTGTTTGTTTTAAACATGGATGCCAAGGTTGCCAACGCATCCGCCATCTGATTTTCTTCTCGGGGTAGGTAATTGAAGCTGACCTTTTCGAACTCTTTGACGAGCTCTTGGATTAATTTGTGATATTTGACCAACTTCGGGTCTCTGGTTTCCCACTCCCCGCGCAATTGGTAAATGACTAGGGACGAATCTCCGAACACTCGAAGTTTCTTAACCTTTCTTTCGATGGCTGAGTTCAGTCCCATGATGCAAGCTTCGTATTCAGCTATATTGTTTGTGCAGAAGAATTCTAATCTGCTGGTGAAAGGATAATAGACGTCCTCCGGTGAAATTAGCACTGCCCCTATCCCATGTCCGAGGGCGTTGGAGGCTCCGTCGAAGTAAAGTTTCCATGACACATCATCTGAAATCTCTTCTTCGGTTATAATGCACATCAAGTCTTCGTCTGGGAAACTAAAGTTCAATGTCTCATAGTCATCCGATGCACGACTTGCCAGGAAATCTGCTACGGCACTCCCCTTTACAGCTTTCTGATTAACATATACGATGTCGAATTCGGATAAGAGCATCTGCCATCGGGCCATCCTTCCCGTTAGTGCTGGCGCTTCCATTAGGAACTTCAATGGGTCTAGCTTGGATATTAACCAGGTAGTATGGTACAACAGGTACTGCCTGAGTCGCTTGGTAGCCCAAACTAGAGCGCAACACAGCTTCTGCACTGGTGGGTACCGTGTTTCGCAATCGTTGAATTTCCTGCATAGGTAATAGATGGCCTGCTCCTTCTTTCTTGACTCATCGTGTTGCCCCAGTACACATCCCATTGAATTCTCGAAGACTGTTAAGTAGAGAATTAGTGGTCGACCGGGCACCTGCGGTGCGACTAAAATTGGAGCATTTGTCGTACTTTTTGATCTTTTTAGGGCCTTTTGACATTCTTCATCCCACACGCCAGATTATTCTTTCTAAGAAGTCCAAGACTGGTCGCATTGATTGGTTAATTGGGAAATGAAACGAGAGATATAATTCAGCCTCCCTAGGAAACCGCGAACTTCCTTTTGTGTGCGGGGTGGTGAAAGGTCCTGATGGCTTTCACTTTATCGGGATCAATCTCAATCCCTCTTCTACTTACTACGAACCCTAGGAGTTTTCCGTAAATGTAACGCGCGAAGGTACACTTGGCGGATTGAGCCTCGGTTGGTACTTCCGTAGTCTTTGGAATAGTTTCCTTAAGTTCTGTAGGTGCTCTTCCTCTGTTCGGGATTTGGCAATCATATCATCGACGTATACTTCTATTTCTTTGTGCATCATGTCATGGAAAAGAGTCACCATTGCTCTTTGGTATGTTGCCCTGCATTCTTTAGCCCAAATGGCATTACTTGATAACAAAAAGTGCCCCATATGGTTATGAATGTGGTTTTCTCCATGTCGTTAGGATCCATCTTTATCTGGTTGTATCCCGAGAAGCCATCCATAAAGGAAAACCATGAATGTCCCGCGGTGTTGTCAACCAAATGTGTCAATATGTGGCAAAGGGAAGTTGTCTTTTGGGCTAGCTCGATTCAGATCCCTATAATCTACACACATACGAACTTTCGTCTTTCTTTGGTACTGGTACAATGTTTGCAACCCACTCGGGGTATTTGGCTACTTCAAGAATCCAAAGATCAAATTGCTTTTTCACTTCTTCTCGGATCTTTAACAAGATATCCGCCCTCATTCTCCGAAGTTTTTTGTCTTGGTTTTGCACTCCGACTTTGTTGGCAATTTGTGCACCACTATGTCGGTATTTAATCCTGGCATATCTTGATAAGTCCAGCGAAGACATCCTTGAATTCTTGAAGCAGGGCTATCGGTTCATGCTTGGTTTTTGAGGAAATCGTCGTTCCTATTTTTATTTCTCTTCTCGCTTCTTTCATCCCTAAGTTGACAATTTCTGCTTCTTCTTGGTGGGGCATAATCGCCTTTCTTCGTCGTCCACCATTCTCTTTAATTCTTCCGGGACCTCAATTTCTATTTCATCATATCCTCCTCCGTTTCCTCCGAGACCTCAAGGCCTTCAAATTTACTCGAGATTGGATCCAAAGATCATTCATATCACAATCATGAGCGACCTGCATTAAATGAGAATGAATTGTATTGGGAAAGAGACGGCTTTACATGAAGGGAATGAATATGAAGGATGCATGAATGGAATAAATGAGACTTTGGTCATTTTTAAGAAAGCGGGGATATTTTCATTTCAATCGAAAAGTTAACATAGGTGCCCCATACAAGAGATCCCCATTGTCTATGGGCAAAAACAAAAGGTTGATTCGGAGCATTACTCTGATCTATTCCTAAAAACTACAGGTAGATCAATGCAGCTCCAGTTATCAAGTGTCTCCCCGGGATGGCAAGGGCGGATGTCGGTCAACATTTTGCTACCTCGGTCCTCTTCAGCTATCATGTTGATGTACATCCCTTCAAATGCTTTACTGAACATTTCCTCCTGGCTAAGTTCATCATTTTTCTTCATTGTCTCTCCAATATCTTGACCTGGCCGGTAGAACCCTCCGGAGATGAAAGTGGTTTTTAAACTAGGAAATGACATCGACCTCCACGGAATGTCTTCTCCTTTAGATCTAGCTTTTCTTTGTTCCTCTTTTCTCTTATATTCTTCTTTCTTCTGTTGGACACTTGGTTGGTAACCCAACCCGAAACGATCTTTCTTGGTAATGATATTCTTGGGTCTCAGGTTTCCTTGTAATTTCATCCCCAGCCCTTTTCCTATTTTGGCTCCTCGGCCCAGAGTTTCTGCGACGGTCATCTTGGTACAATTAGATAACCTGGGGTAGGGGATCCGGTTTCCCTCTGAAACGAATGTGGCATTTACTAGTTCTAATGCTCGGAACGAGCATTCTGCAAAGATCTTCATCATTTTGAATGTAGGGGGTGTCTGATGTCACGGAAGCAACAAATTCATGCTCTGCCTCTACTGTGACCAATTTGCCTTCAACTACAAATTTTAATTTCTAATGCAATGATGATGGGACAAATCCTGCGGAGTGGATCCACGGTCTTCCCAACAAGCACAGAGATGGTTTTATGTCCATCACCACAAAATCGATCACATATTCATTGGTCCGATCAAAGGGGTATCTCAATTTTCCCCATTGTTCCTTTTTGCGTACCATCAAAGCTCTTACCGAGTTGTAGCAAGGCTTTAGGTGCGAACTATCTATTGGTAATTTTTGCGGGGTTACCATAGGCAAGACATTCAATGCTGACCCGTTGTCGATCAAGACGCTGTAATACATACCCTTTGCGGTGGGTAGTGATGTTATGTTAAGGGCTTTAGTGGACCCCTTCCTCCTTCCGGGATCTCATCATCACCAACGTGATATGATTATAGGCGATAATATGCCCCACTATCATGTCCAGGTTTGTTACGTAAATGTCCCGGGGCACAAAAGTTTGATTCAAAGACTTTCAATAGTCTCTCCCGATGCTTCTCTCAACTCAAGAGTAATTCCAAAGACTTTGTGATCCTGGCCGGTTGTTTCCGTAGTTGTTCCACTACGCTGTACTCGCTATGTCTCAAGAACTTTAGAAATTCTTTGGCCCGGGCCTCGATTCACGGTTCATTTATCTTTTGGGAGGTCCTTCTCCAAATATCTGTGCGGGGCTAATCACTGTACTCTTCCCCTATCTTTTTAGCTGCTCTAAAAGCCTCGGAGGAATAACATCGGCCGCTCCTGGTGAAATGGCCTGCCTCACCAACGTTCACATTATTTTGGCTTTGTTGGTCTTCCAGCGCAGGCTCTTTTACCTGTTCGTGTTTTGATTTTTCTGGCATGGTTACATTCGTGGCATAATTCCAGGGAATTTGTCGCATGTCTTTGAATGGGAATGGAGATGGTGCTGAAATGACGATCTTGGGATTTATCTTGCTGGTTTCTCCTTGGGAGACACCTGCATTCCCTACCCTGGGAGAGATGATGAAAGGTCTATCCTTCCCGTATCTAGTTTTGGGGGTATCTGTCATGTGTACGTCTGATCCCTTCCCCATGGGTTCCTCAAAGAATTCAATTTGTTTTCCATCCATCAACTTCTGCACCAATTTCTTGAACTCATCACATTCTTGGATATCATGCCCTTCAGTCTGATGGAATTCACAATACTTTCCACATACTTTCTGCCTTATTATCATGCCTTTATTGATCATACGAGCCATGCATAACTGTTGAAATACCCACCGTAAAGGAGACTTGACTTCTGACACGTCATCCTTTATCCTCCTGGTAAAACCTTCTTCTATAGCATTTACCCCTCTGCTCCCATGATTAGGCAGCGGGTTGTTGGCTACGCTAGGCTCTTCAAACTTCAATATCCCGGAATCAATTAAGTGATTATAGTTGCCCCTCTTTGCTTGTTTTCATGGGATGGGAAACAAAGCAAAGATTCATAAGCACTCATTTTTATCAGACTTCCCTGTTCGTAGCCTTGGAAAAACGAATTCTTTTGGACATCTCCGCTCTTCTTTGGCTGAATCTTCAGGCTTGTAAGTTCTTCCTATATAGAGCTTCGTCACCTTCCGACCTTGGAGCTACAGGCTCTTTTCGACACAGAACCCTTCGCTCTCATTGTAGCTTTGGAAAAACGAATTCTTTTGGACATCTCCGTTCTTCCTTGGCTGAATCTTCAGGCTCGTAAGTTCTTCCTATATAGAGCTTCGTCACCTTCCGACCTTGGAGCTACAGGCTCTTTTTGACACAGAACCCTTCGCTCTCATTGTAGCTTTGGAAAAACGAATTCTTTGGGACATCTCCGTTCTTCCTTGGCTGAATCTTTGGGCTCGTAAGTTCTTCCTATATAGAACTTCGTCACCTTCCGATCTTGGAGCTACAAGCTCTTTCGACATTGAACCCTTCGCTCTGATTCAATGAAGCTCGGAGTCTTTCCTATATAAGACTCTTTGCTTTTGACACAAAAGGTTTCCTATATAAACCTGTGTCATAGGTGAATTGCTTTGACTGGGAGTTCTTCCTATATAGAATCATGAAGTCTTCACCTTGGAGCCATCAGTTCCTCCTCCTATATAGAACTTTTTGGCGTCTGGAATCTCGAGAGCTACAGTTCTTTTTCGACCACAGAACCCTTCGCCCTAAGACAATGAAGCTCGGAGTCTTTCCTATATAAGACTCTTTGCTCTTGACACAACAGGTTTCCCTATATAACCTGTGTCATAGGTGAATTGCTTTGACTGGGAGTTCTTCCTATATAGAATCATGAGTCTTCACCCTAGAGCTGTCAGTCCTTCCTATATAGAACTTTCAGCTTCTGAAGCCTCGGAGAGGAGAGTTCTTCCTATATAGAACCTCTCTCCAGAGCTTGAAAACATGTGCCTTTATGTAAAAACATTGTCTCCTCATTTGGGATTCACATCGTGAAGACCCTTGATGTCTCTTTGGATCTGCAAATACCTGAGATGAAAACAAAATGCTATGACAAATGAATGAATTGACATGCTCCTAATCCTAGTGATGTCTGACTATTCATGATGCATGAGCTTCAATATCATGGTGGGTTTGTTTTGGTCCTTTTTGCCGTTCGCTTTCTCCTTTGTTACGGGCATCGATACCCTTCTTCATTACCAAGTTCAACCGTCTCAATCTTTCTCTTTTTCAATTCTGACTTGGAATTTTAAAGCGCCCTTTCGGGTTTTCACTTTAGAGAGTTTTTTTTAAGGGGTGCCCTTCTGGTTTTTACCCAGGAGATTTCTTTTGTTATCTCGTACGCTTTTCTTGAATAGATAGGACATGTGCCATCGGTTATCCTATCAGGTTGTTTGAAGCTTCCCGCCTTCCCGATCGACAGCCATTTAGGGAACTTAAAGGACGGAGTTAACCGTTTTCTTTGATTACCTGCAATTTTCAAGGTTAAATCATAGTAATGCTTCGAAATCTCTTGTTTCATTATAAGCCTATGTTATCTTATCTGACTGAAATTGACAAGGAGGCTAGGAATGGATGCTCAAAACACGGTTTTATTAGGATTAAGGGCTTTGAGATATCTTAGAAAGAAAGGTATGACACGTATAAGTTAAACACAAGATCTCTCATTATCTTCGATATGAATGATACATGATCCTGTCAACTGGTGTAGAATTTTTGCCTGAAGCTTCCTCTTCATGATGCTCATGGGGATACCCTTCTCCTCAGATATTTAACTTTTCAACTTACCCGAGCCGCCCTTTGCGGGTTTTCAACTCGAGTCCTTCCTTTGCTTCAAGACGCCTGGTTTCGGGTTTTCATCCTGAGCTCTCCATTTTTTTAGAGATAGTATTTCTTGATGGCATCAGAATTTACGGGATTTTTCAGCTCGTCCCCGTCCATTTCTGTTAGGATCAGGGCTCCTCCTGAGAAGGCTTTCTTTACGACGTATGGTCCTTCCCAATTGGGCATCCATTTTCCTCGAGGATCTTTCTGGATTGGGAGGATTCTCTTGAGTACCAGATCCCCTTCTTTGAATTCTCTTGGGCGCACCTTTTTGTTGTAAGCCTGAACCATCCGCTTTTGGTACATCTGACCATGACAAATGGCTTTTAGTCTTTTTTCGTCAATGAGATTTAGCTGGTCGAGCCTGGCCTGCACCCATTCAGCTTCTTCCAGTTTTACTTCGTTTAAGACTCGGAGGGACGAAATCTCTACCTCAATTGGGAGTACTGCTTCGGTACCATACACCAAGGAATAGGGCGTTGCCCCCGTTGATGTGCGAATGGATGTCCTATAGGCGAAAAGGGCAAAAGGCAACTTCTCATGCCAATCCTTGTAGGTATTCGTAGTTTTCGCTATGATCTTCTTTATATTTTTGTTTGCCGCTTCCACTGCTCCATTCATTTTAGGACGATAGACTGTGGAATTATGGTGTGTTATCTTGAATTGAGTGCACACGTCCTTTATCATTCTGTTGTTCAGATTAGAAGCATCGTCGGTGATGATCCTCTCTGGCAATCCGTATCGACAAATAATTTCTTTCTTTAAGAACTTACAAACTGTAGTCCTGGTGATATTGGCGTAAGATGCTGCCTCTACCCACTTAGTGAAGTAGTCTATAGCGACCAAAATGAAACGGTGTCCGTTGGAGGCTTTCGGATGGATTTGCCCGATGACGTCCATGCCCCATGCTGCGAAAGGCCACGGAGAATTCATGGTGTGTAGAGGCGATGGGGTGCATGAATTTTGTCAAGATAAATTTGGCATTTATGGCATTTCTGGCGTAATCGATGCAATCTCCTCCATGGTCAACCGAAATAACCGTATCTCATAATTTTTCGGGCTATAGACAACCCGTTGGCGTCGTTCCACAGATCCCGTCATGTACTTCGCTAAGATTTCCTTTGCCTCCCGGGCATCCACACATCTCAAAGAATGTTTGATCATGACTTTTCCTATATAGGATCTCCCCATCTAGGACATATTTTGTTGCCATTTTTCGAGCGCTTTCTGTCATTGTCGTTTGCCCTTCGGATACTTTTGAAGCTTGACATATTGCGGGATATCATAGTACCATGGATTTCCGTCAATCTCTTCCTGTATACTACAACAATGAGCAGGCTTTTCAAACGTCTGCATCTCAATGGGTTTCATTTCTGCCCGTGTGTTTGTTTTAAACATGGATGCCAAGGTTGCCAACGATCCGCCATCCGATTTTCTTCTCGGGGTAGGTAATTGAAGCTGACCTTTTCGAACTCTTTGACGAGCTCTTGGATTAATTTGTGATATTTGACCAACTTCGGTCTCGGTTTCCCACTCCCGCGCAATTGGTAAATGACTAGGACGAATCTCCGAACACTCGAGTTTCTTAACCTTTCTTTTCGATGGTGAGTTCGGTCCCATGATGCAAGCTTCGTATTCAGCTATATTGTTTGTGCGGAAGAATTCTAATCTGCTGGTGAAAGGATAATAGACGTCCTCCGTGAAAATTAGCACGCCCTATCCCATGTCCGAGGGCGTTGGAGGCTCCGTCGAAGTAAAGTTTCCATGACACATCATCTGAAATCTCTTCTTCGGTTATAATGCACATCAAGTCTTCGTCTGGGAAACTAAAGTTCAATGTCTCATAGTCATCCGATGCACGACTTGCCAGGAAATCTGCTACGGCACTCCCCTTTACAGCTTTCTGATTAACATATACGATGTCGAATTCGGATAAGAGCATCTGCCATCGGGCCATCCTTCCCGTTAGTGCTGGCGCTTCCATTAGGAACTTCAATGGGTCTAGCTTGGATATTAACCAGGTAGTATGGTACAACAGGTACTGCCTGAGTCGCTTGGTAGCCCAAACTAGAGCGCAACACGCCTACTGCCTTTGACCGGGTGTACCGTGTTTCGCAATCGTTGAATTTCTGCTTAGGTAATAGATGGCCTGCTCCTTCTTTCTTGACTCATCGTGTTGCCCCAAGACACATCCCATTGAATTCTCAAGACATTAAGTAGAGAATTAGTGGTCGACCGATGCCGGTGCGACTAAAATTGGAGCATTTGTCGTACTTTTTGATCTTTTTAGGGCCTTTTGACATTCTTCATCCCACACGCCAGATTATTCTTTCTAAGAAGTCTCAAGACTGGGTCGCATTGATTGTTAATTGGGAAATGAAACGAGAGATATAATTCAGCCTCCCTAAAACCGCGAACTTCCTTTTTGTGTGCGGGGTGGTGAAAGGTCCTGGATGGCTTTCACTTTATCGGGATCAATCTCAATCCTCTTCTACTTACTACGAACCCTAGGAGTTTTCCGTAAATAACGGCGAAGGTACACTTGGCGAGGATTGAGCCTCGGTTGGTACTTCCGTAGTCTTTGGAATAGTTTCCTTAAGTTACAGAGGTGCTCTTCCTCTGTTCGGGATTTGGCAATCATATCATCGACGTATACTTCTATTTCTTTGTGCATCATGTCATGGAAAAAGAGTCACCATTGCTCTTTGGTATGTTGCCCCTACATTCTTTAGCCCAAATGGCATTACTTGATAACAAAAAGTGCCCCATATGGTTATGAATGTGGTTTTCTCCATGTCGTTAGGATCCATCTTTATCCGGTTGTATCCTCGAGAAGCCATCCATAAAGGAAAACCATGAATGTCCTGCGGTGTTGTCAACCAAATGTGTCAATATGTGGCAAAGGGAAGTTGTCTTTTGGGCTAGCTCGATTGAGATCCCTATAATCTACACACATACGAACTTTCTCGTCTTTCTTTGGTACTGCGGTACAATGTTTGCAACCCACTCGGGGTATTTGGCTACTTCCAAGAATCCAAAGATCAAATTGCTTTTTCACTTCTTCTCGGATCTTTAACAAAGATATCCGGCCTCATTCTCCGAAGTTTTTGTTTGTCTTGGTTTGCACTCCGACTTTGTTGGCAATTTGTGCACCACTATGTCGGTATTTAATCTGGCATATCTTGATAAGTCCAGCGAAGACATCCTTGAATTCTTGAAGCGGGGCTATCAGTTCATGCTTGGTTTTTGAGGAAATCGTCGTTCCTATTTTTATTTCTCTTCTCGCTTCTTCAGTCCCTAAGTTGACAATTTCTGTTTCTTCTTGGTGGGGCATAATCTGCCTTTCTTCGTCGTCCACCATTCTCTTTAATTCTTCTGGGACCTCAATTTCTATTTCATCATATCCTCCCTCCGTTTCCTCTGAGACCTCAAGGCCTTCGAAATTTACTCCAGGATTGGATCCAGTATCATTCATATCGTCAATCATGAGCGACCTGCATTAAATGAGAATGAATTGTATTGGGAAAGAGACGGCTTTACATGAAGGGAATGAATATGAAGGATGCATGAATGGAATAAATGAGACTTTGGTCATTTTTAAGAAAGCGGGGATATTTTCATTTCAATCGAAAAGTTAACATAGGTGCCCCATACAAGAGATCCCCATTGTCTATGGGCAAAAACAAAAGGTTGATTCGGAGCATTACTCTGATCTATTCCTAAAAACTACAGGTAGATCAATGCAGCTCCAGTTATCAAGTGTCTCCCCGGGATGGCAAGGGCGGATGTCGGTCAACATTTTGCTACCTCGGTCCTCTTCAGCTATCATGTTGATGTACATCCCTTCAAATGCTTTACTGAACATTTCCTCCTGGCTAAGTTCATCATTTTTCTTCATTGTCTCTCCAATATCTTGACCTGGCCGGTAGAACCCTCCGGAGATGAAAGTGGTTTTTAAACTAGGAAATGACATCGACCTCCACGGAATGTCTTCTCCTTTAGATCTAGCTTTTCTTTGTTCCTCTTTTCTCTTATATTCTTCTTTCTTCTGTTGGACACTTGGTTGGTAACCCAACCCGAAACGATCTTTCTTGGTAATGATATTCTTGGGTCTCAGGTTTCCTTGTAATTTCATCCCCAGCCCTTTTCCTATTTTGGCTCCTCGGCCCAGAGTTTCTGCGACGGTCATCTTGGTACAATTAGATAACCTGGGGTAGGGGATCCGGTTTCCCTCTGAAACGAATGTGGCATTTACTAGTTCTAATGCTCGGAACGAGCATTCTGCAGCATCTTCATCATTTTGAATGTAGGGGGTGTCGATGTCACGCGGAAGCAACAAATTCATGCTCTTGCCTCTCTGTGACCAATTTGCCTTCAACTACAAATTTTAATTTCGATGCAATGATGATGGGACAAATCTGCGGAGTGGATCCACGGTCTTCCCAACAAGCAACAGTGTAAGATGGTTTTATGTCCATCACCACAAAATCGATCACATATTGATTGGTCCGATCAAAAGGGGTATCTCAATTTTCCCCATTGTTCCTTTTTGCGTACCATCAAAGCTCTTACCGAGTTGTAGCAAGGCTTTAGGTGCGAACTATCTATTGGTAATTTTTGCGGGGTTACCATAGGCAAGACATTCAATGCTGACCCGTTGTCGATCAAGACGCTGGTAATACATACCCTTTGCGGTGGGTAGTGATGTTAAGGGCTTTAGTGGACCCCCTTCCTCCTTCCGGGATCTCATCATCACCGAACGTGATATGATTATAAGCGATAATATGCCCCACTATCATGTCCGTTTTGTTCTGAAATGTCCTGGGGCACAAAAGTTTGATTCAGCACTTTCAATAGTCTCTCCCGATGCTTCTCTCAACTCAAGAGTAATTCCAAAGACTTTGTGATCCTGGCCGTTGTTTCCGTAGTTGTTCCACTACGCCGTACTCGCTATGTCTCAAGAACTTTAGAAATTCTTTGGCCCGGGCCTCGATTCTCAGTTCATTTATCTTTTGGGAGGTCCTTCTCCAAATATCTGTGCAGGCTAATCATGTTGTACTCTTCCCCTATCTTTTTAGCTGCTCTCAAAGCCTCGGAGGAATAACATCGGCCGCTCCTGGTGAAATGGCCTGCCTCACCAACGTTCACATTATTTTGGCTTTGTTGGTCTTCCAGCGCAGGCTCTTTTACCTGTTCGTGTTTTGATTTTTCTGGCATGGTTACATTCGTGGCATAATTCCAGGGAATTTGTCGCATGTCTTTGAATGGGAATGGAGATGGTGCTGAAATGACGATCTTGGGATTTATCTTGCTGGTTTCTCCTTGGGAGACACCTGCATTCCCTACCCTGGGAGAGATGATGAAAGGTCTATCCTTCCCGTATCTAGTTTTGGGGGTATCTGTCATGTGTACGTCTGATCCCTTCCCCATGGGTTCCTCAAAGAATTCAATTTGTTTTCCATCCATCAACTTCGCACCAATTTCTTGAACTCATCA